>CAUYON010120390.1:0-20868 GCA_963573935.1 Arctocebus calabarensis
CTTGCTTTATTATATAATATGCATATACACCCGTCCTTTCTATCCAACACATCTTGTTTGAGGATGTGTAGCCCTCAGCACACTTCTGCACCCATCCCCAGCACTCACCCTATATATCTTCACTTACAGTTCAATATTTACTTACAGATTCTTTGGGGGTAAATTTTACAATGAAGTGTACAAACCTTACATGCCCATTAGGTGAGTTCTGATAAATGCACACACCTCTAAAAAATACCTGCTCATCTCACCCATCAACCAACCATAACAGGTCAGAGATTCCTTTAGCTCTTTTCCCAGTAAATCCACTCCACATTCCTGTAGTCCAGAAGAAATCACTG
This sequence comes from Arctocebus calabarensis, assembly GCA_963573935.1. Taxonomy (NCBI): domain Eukaryota; kingdom Metazoa; phylum Chordata; class Mammalia; order Primates; family Lorisidae; genus Arctocebus; species Arctocebus calabarensis. The sequence continues at coordinate 342 of CAUYON010120390.1, forward strand.
TTCTGAATTTGTCTACCACTGATTACCTTTGCCTTTATAGTACTTAGTTTGTCTGTTCTAGATCTCCATATAAACGGAGTCATACAGTTATGTAAGGCATTATGTTTTTGAGCTTTACCTGTGTTATAGGTCTTAGCAATCTTTTTACAACCCTTTTTGCTAGTTTTTCAATGTTTGCATATACTGGACTTTATTCATTCTCCTACTGACAGAAAGCAGGATTTTGGTTATCATGAACAAAACTATTAGGAACATTCTTGTATAAATGTATAAGAGATACGTTTTCATATCTCTTGGGTACATACTTAGGAATGGAATTGCTGGGTCATAGAATATGTATTTAGTTTTATAAGAAACTGCCTGACATTTTCTGAAGTAGCTGTAGTTCTGAATGCTCCACATTCTTGTAAACATTTGGCAGTATCTGCCATTTTAATTTAAATATACTGCTGGACGTACAGTGATTTACATTTATAAAAATTCACTGTAGTTTTAATTTGCACTTCCCTGGTGTCTAATATACCATTAATATACTGGCCATTTGTTTACTCTTCCTTGTAAATTTTCCATTTGAAACATATTTTGCCCATTAAAATAATTTTATTATTGAATTTTAGTGATCCTTTATATATGCAGGACACTAGTCCTTTCTCAGATACATTATCTTGTAAAAATTCTTTACTTCTGCTTTGCCTATTTTCTTAACAGATATTTTGTTTTCTGACAGATGTAAGTTTTTCATTTTGGTGAAACTGAATATACGTTTGGTACCCTTTGTATATTAAGAAATCATTGGCTTGGTGCCTGTGGGTCAATGGGCTAAGGCGCCAGCCGTGTACACCTGAGCTGGCAGGTTCGAATCCAGCCCGGGCCCGCCAAACAACGACAGCTGCAACCAAAAAATGACCAGGCGTTGTGGCCGGTGGCTGTAGTCCCAGCTACTTGGGAGGCAGAGGCAAGAGACTCGCTTGAGCCCAGGAAATGGAGGTTGCTGTGAGCTGTGATGCCACAGCACTCTATTCAGGGTGAGAGCTTGAGGCTCTGTCTCAAAAAAAAGAAAGAAATCATTACCTCTCTCAAGATTGTACAGGTTTCCTATCCCTCCACCTCCCCCCCCCCATTCCAAGAAGTTTTGTAGTTTTAGCTTATATATTTGGGCCTATGATGCATTTTAAGTTTCATTGCATAAGAGTGTAATATGGTGTAAGAGTTTAGGCTTACTGCGTCCATATAGATATCCAGTTATTCTTCTGCCAATTTTTTTAACAGATAAATACAAATGAATTTTTATTTCAGGAATCTGTATTTAGTTCCTTTTTTTTCTGTCATTATGCTAATACCACAATATTTAGGTTACTTATAGATTTACTGTACATCTTGAAGTCAGGACATGAGTCCTTTAAATTTGCTCTTCCTTTTTGAGATTTCTTTGGATATTATAAAACCTTTCCATTAAAAAAATTATATAACTCGGTTTGGTGCCTGTAGCTCAGCATACACTGAAGCTGGCGTGTTAGAACCCAGCCCTGGCCTGCCAAACAACAATGACAACTATAGCCAAAAATAGCCCCGTGTTGGGGTGGGTGCCTGTAGTCCCAGCTACTTGGGAGGCTAAGGTAGAATTGCTCAAGCCCAAGAGTTGGAGGTTGCTGTGAGCTGTGACGCTGTGATGTCTACCAAGAGTGACATAGTGAGACTCTGTCTCAGAAAAAAAAAAAATTATACAACCAGCTTAATGTAATCAGAAAAGGGCGCTGGGATCAGCATCTCAAGTAGGATTGTGTTGAATCTATTTTGGGGGGAACAAATCCTGACAATCATGACTATCTTGACCTTTCGTGAATGAGGTATATTCCTAACATTTAGTTCAATCTTCTTACCAAGTTTTCAATTCATTCTGTGTATTTTATGTTCTTTTGATGTTATTGCAAATGGAATTTCAAAGTTTTAATGGTTGTAGTATATAAAAATACCTATGATTTTTACAAAATTACTTGTATCTTGCAACCTTGGTTGATATACTTATTAGTCATAGTACTTGTTTTGTTGGTTCCTTTAGGAGTGTCTATGTAAATAAATGCGTTATCTCAAAGAGTTTTGTTTCCTCTTTCCCAATCTCTATCTTGGCTTTCCCTCTTACCTTACTGGAATGGCTAGGACCTCAGTACATTACTGAACGGAAGAGGCAGAAGCGCAGATATCCTTGTCTTGTTCATGACCTTAGGGGAAAGCCTTTATCATTATTTCGTATGTATGTATGACATTAGCCATTAGCTTCTCATAGCTGCCCCTCATCAGGCTGAAGAAGTTTTTCTTTCTTTTTTTTGGAGGTAGAGCCTCACGCCCGTGCAGGCTGCAGTGCAGCTGTGTCATCATAGCTCACTGCAACATTCAAACTCCTGAGCTCAAGTGATAGATCCTCCTGTCTCAGACTCCTGAATAGCTAACATTACAGGTGTGCACCACCACACCTGGCTAATTTTTCTATTTTTTTCTGGAAAACAAGATCTCACTCTTGCTCAGACCAGTCTTGAATTACTTAAGTGATCCTCCAGCCTTGGCCTCCCAGAGTGTGAGGATTGTTGTTGTGAGCCACTGCATCCAGCCTGTTTCTAGATTTTCTTTTCTAAATGAAGCATGAATGAGTACTTGACAAAATTTGGATTTAGTCAGATGCTTTCTCTGCATGTATTGCAATGATCAGACAGTTTTTTCATTTATTCTGTTAACATGTTGAATTTCATTAATTGCTTTTCTAAGTTAAGCCAACCTTGCGTTTATGGGATAAATTCCACTTGGGGGTTCTACTCTATTAAATAATGTTTACTCTTCTACTTCTACGTAATGTTTACTTCTTGACTTCTAATAAACCCTAAAGGGTTTACTTTGCCTTTTTTCCTAGCTTCTTATGGTGGGTGTTTAGATTACTGATTTTAGACTTTTCTTTGCTAATGTTAGCATTTTAAAGCTATAAATTTCCCTGTTAGTCTGGTGTTAGCTGTATCCTAATAATTTTGGTATGTTGTCTTTTGGTATCATTTTGTTCAAAATATTTTCTAATTTTTTCTTCTTTGACTTATCAATTATTTAGAAGTGTGTTGCTTAATTTCCGAATATTTAGAGTTTCTGTTTTAAAGACACATTATTTCTAACTTATTTCCAGTGCGGTGAGCCATATTCAGGATGTTTTTAAATTTCCTAAATTTAGAATGTATCTTCTGTAGTTGTTCACTATAGTGTTCTACAAGTGTCAATTAGGCATAGGTAACTGATAGTGTTTTTGAGATTTGTCTTTACTGACATTGATGAGAGAGGAGTATTTAAAAGCACCAGCTATTATTGTGTAATTGTCTATTTCTCCCTTTAATCGTGTCATTTTTGTTTCATATACTTTAAAGCTCTATTAGGCATATCCCTGTTTACTTATATAAAATGTCTCTCTTTGTCTCTGGTAATGTCCACTGCCTTGCAGTCTACTTTTTCTGGTATTAATCCAGTCCTCACAACCTGTTTTTGCTTGACATTTGCTTGGTAGTTTTCCTCATCCTTTTTTTTTTTTTTGCAGTTTTTGGCTGGGGCTGGGTTTGAACCTGCCACCTCCGCTATATGGGGCTGGCACCCCACTCCTTTGAGCCACAGGCGCCGTCCTCCTCATCCTTTTTATCTATACCTTTATGTATTTAAAGTGGATTTTTGTGAACAGCATATAGTTGAGTCTTTTTATGGAGGACTGGGCCAAATTCTGACCATCTCCATATTTTAATTAATTAGATTGACCAGACCAGTGCTGCCCAATAAAACTCATGTGATAATGGAAATGTTTCATATCTATGCTGCTCACTACCCTAATGTAATATGGAGGTGACAACTAAGCATTTGAAATGTGAATAGCCCAACGAAGGGACTTTTACATTTTATTTAATGTTAAGCGTCACATGTGGTTGCCACCTTTTGTAGATTGAGACCATTTATATTTAATGTAGTTATTTATATGACTGGATTTATAACTCTGAAATTTTACTATCTGTCCCACTGTTTTTAGTTTCTCTGTTCCTCCTTTCCTTCTTTTGGATTAACTGAATATTTTTTAGACTTCCACTTTATCTGCTGACTTTATAAAAAACACATTCTTTATGGCCAGGCTTAGTGGCTCATGCCTGTAATCCCAGTGCTTTAGGAATCTGAGATGAGAGGATTGCTTGAGCCCAGGAGTTTGGGGTAACAGTGAGCTATGATGGGGCCACCCATCACAGTTCAGTCCAGCCTAGGCGACAAAGACAGACCTTGTCTCAACTCCTCCAGGTCCCCCCAAACACCAACATTTATTTATGGGAACAGTGGACAAAGAACATTAGTTTGCAATTTCAGAAGCTGTCAACTATTGAACCTTATCTATAACCCAGAGAAAATTAAGTACATATTTTTCTTAATTTATATTCATATATTAATTTAAAATATATACATATATTTGTAATTAATACTCTACTGCTTAGATCAGGTTTAAGGTCACAGTAAAACTGAGAGGAAGTACCGATTTCCCCAGTACCTCTGCTCCAACACATGCAGAGTGCATTATCCCACCTGATCAACATTCCCTACCAGAGCGGTACACAGTACATTTGTTCTAAGTGATGAATCTACATTGATACCTTAGCACCCAACATCCATAGTTTGTGTTAGGTTTCACTTTGGTGCTGTACATTACATGAGTTTGCACAAATATATAACATGTATTCCCCATTATCGCATTACATACAACAGTTTCACTGCCCTAAAAATCTTGTGTTCTGCCTAATCATCCCACCACCCCTGACAACCCTGGATTGAGAAACCCATAGTTCTGCCTCTTCCGGAATGTCACATAGTTAGAATATTTTTTATGTGGGCATAAGTTTTCAACTCCTTTGCGTACATATTAAGGAGCACAATTGCTGGATCATATGGTAACTATATTTAGTTTTGCAATCAAATGTCAAACTTTTCTTCCAAACTGGCTGAATCATTTTGCAGCCCACCAGCAATGATGGTTCCTGGTATCCAATGTCAGTGATTTACAACAGTGTGCCGCAAAAATTTTTAAAGATTTTCGAAAGAATTTCAAAGGACAGTAAGCGTACACATCAAAATTAAAACCTCTTTAAGCTGATTATGTGAGTTACATTGTTATAATAAAGGTTCTGTTGTTATAATAAACACCAGCTTCTTTCTAAAGTGAGTAGGGTGTGGCCTTGAAAATTAAGGTTTTGTGACACATCCATAAATGGCGCAGTTTGACAAGGATTTGCTGATGAATACCGAAGAATATGTCAAAATCATCCAAAGAGAATGAAGCTGTATGACTTAGCAATCCCTCGTATGTCTTAAGAAGCTCATACTGAATGTGTCATATGGTTCTGTCTAGATTTGAAGTGGCTGGACACAATTACCTTGCAAATCCTAGTTGTGAAAATTTTCCAAGTGGGTTTAATTAATACCTGTGTTTCTTTTTAACAGGTACGAGTTGCTTATTTACTTATTTTCATTATTTTTAATTTGGCACTTTTTATTTTTATTACATAGCGTTCAATTAAAATGGACAAGTTTTTAGTAAAAAAGACAACACTAGTGTGTTGAACACAGCTTCATCTGGCACAGTGGTTCTCAACCTTCCTAAGGCCGCAACCCTTTAATACAGTTCCCATGGGTTGCGACCCACAGGTTGAGAACCGCTGATCTAGTACACCAGCAACTAAGTTAGAAATAATTAGTTGTCAATATAAATGAAGATTATTTATCATTCAGTTTCATATGTAGCAAACGAATTCCACCACATCCCACATGCATACTCTGTGACTAAACATTAGCAAATGAAGCTATGATTCCTAGCAAATTAAGAGACTTTTACAATCCAGACATTCCCACTTGTCTGAAAAGCTGGTGGGAATTTCAAATGACTTGTAGTCAGTAGTAATACTAAACAAGCGAAAATATGGACCAAATGTGCAACAATATCAGGTAAAGCACAGCCTCTCTGGGGACTGTTACACAGTTACAGAAATCTCATACAATTGCAGAATCCGTTATTTTACCAGCCTGCTATACAGTCATAAAAACAATGTCTGGAGAAGACTATGAAAAGGAAATTTAAAAAATTTCCTTTCTGAAATTGCTTTCAGATAATAGACTTTCTCCGCGTGTTAAGGATTTATCTGAAAATACAGAATTTCAAGTAATATCGCACCTCAAAGAAGTAAACATCTTTGCAATTCAGATGGATGAATGTACTGATATCAGTGGTAAACCCCAATTTTTAGCATTCAGTAGATTTGTCTATAAAGAGAAAATTATAGAATAGTTATTTTATTTTATTGCTCACTCAAAACAACAAAGGGCCAGTATTTTTAATCTGATAATTACTTTAATTCTAATAACTTGTGTTGGGATTCCTGCGTAAGTATTTGTACGGATGGAGCCCCATCTATATCCAGAGGTGTACACGGACTTGTTACAATCGTGCAAAAAAATCCAAAAAATTTTATAGTTTTCTATACAGAGAAGTGCTAATGTCAAAAATCATTAGAGCCTGAATTACAAAAGGTCACTAGACGATAATGTTAAAAGAATTACTTATCTAAAAAGCAGGTGTTTGCAATCAAGATTATTTTCAGAATTATGTTCCTCAATGGATGCTTCTCCTCTGCAGCTCTTATGCCTACAGAAGTGAGATGGTCATCTCAAGAGAGAGTTTTATCATGATTTCATGAATCAATAGTAGTATCAATCTTTTTAAAAAAAATTGATAAATGTTAAATACACACAAAATAAGGGTTTTAAAAGAATTTTAATTGTCATCTTTATATTACAAATCATAATAAATTGTTCTGCTTTATTTTTTGGCCATGATGGTGCATTTTATGTCAATAAGTCAAAAAAGGTATAGTCGTTTTTACTTTTTTGATCACCATAATTTAGGTGTATCACAAAAATTCTAAATTAGGCAATTGATTTTGATTAGGTTTGGTGTAATAAAGTTTCATTTCTTGCAGATTTATTTCAGTGTTTAATACTCTTAAGAGTATGCAGTAAAATCATGAAAATATTCTTTTATCAACAGATAAATTAAATGCTTTCAGAGAAAAATTACTGCTGTGGAAGGAAAGGATTTTCTGGAGGGGGGAAGGAAAGGATTTTCAAAAGAGAAAATGCAGTAGAAATCTTTGAACTAGTGAAAAGATGTAAAACTGGATAAAAATTTTATTGAATAAACTTTACAAACTTTAGATTTGTTGTACACAAATTTTGAAAACTATTTTCCTGTACCTATACTTGACATAATGTCTCCGGATTGAGTGAGAAAATCCTTGAAGTGCGTGTATGTCAGTCAATTTAAAAATTATGGAAGAGAAAATCTTAACAGAAATAAGAAATGACAGGATGCAGTTAAATAATTCAACAGAGATAATCTTTTAGTTATCTCTCAATGGTGAATTTCCAAATATTACCAAAAAGCAGCAGAAATACTTCTTCCATTCTCAATGTCATATTGGTGAAAAGTGAACCTTTCTGCAATGAATTATATTAAAAACAAAAATTGATCATAGGTAGAATTCTTGGAAGATTTAAGAGTACGCCTGTCTAAAATTTGACCACACAAAGAAGATATTCTACAATATAATCAGCTATCTCATTAAATGTTAAATACACACAAAATAAGGGTTTTAAAAGAATTTTAATTGTTATCTTTATATTACAAATCATAATAAATTGTTCTGCTTTATTTTTTGGCCATGATGGTGCATTTTATGTCAATAAGTCAAAAAAGGTATAGTCGTTTTTACTTTTTTGATCACCATAATTTAGGTGTATCACAAAAGTTTAGCTATAGGTTCGAGTGCCAGGAGAGAAAAAAGGTTGAAAAACATGGTTCTATATTCTTGCTAGCATTTGATGGTATCAGTATTCTGGACTATTGCCATTGTAAAAGTGTACAGTGGTATTTCACTGTTTTAATTTACATCTCCCTTATAACATGTGATGTGGAGCTCCTTTTCATATGCTTTCTTATCTTGGAGAAGTGTCTGTTAAGTTCTTTAGCTCATTTTTATTTTATTTTATATTTTTGAGACAGTCTCTCTTTGTTGCCCTCAGTAGAGTGCTGTCGTATCACAGCTCACAGCAACCTCCGACTCTTGGGCTTAAGCGATTCTCTTGCCTCTGCCTCCCAAGTAGCTGGGGCTACAGGCGCCTGCCACAACACTCGACTATTTTTTGTTGCAGTTGTCATTGTTGTTCAGCTGGCCCAGGCTGGGTTTGAACTCACCACCCTTCGTGTATGTGGCTGGCACTGTAACCACTATGCTGAGTGCTGTTTAGCTCGTTTTTAAAGCACTTTTTCTTTTTAACTGTTGTGTTTTAAAGAGTTATTTTGGGTAACACCTTTATTAGATCAGTGTTTTACAAGTATTTTCTCCCAGTTCATTCTTGTGACAAGTGCCTTTCAGAGAGCAGAAATTTTTAGTATCTATTGACTGTTTAAGCTTTACCTCTTTATTTACTAAGTGGTTGCTCTAGGGATCAACTTTTCACAGCCCTCTAAGAGCTAACATTGGATCACTCTGGGTAAATATAGAATGCTTACAACTGTACAGGTTTATTCCCTACCTTCCCCACATCTATTATGTTGGGGTTGTCATTCACATCACTATCTCCATGTGCTAAAACCCACAAGTTTTTATTATTTCTGTTAAATACACACAGTTTAAAGAAGAGGAAAAAAGCCCTTTGTACTTACTTAGGGTATTTACTATTTTCAGTGGCTTTTATCCCTTCCTAAGGATTTGCGTTCCCTTCTGGTATAATTTACTGTTAGCCTGAAGAACTTCCTCCAGCATTTTTTCCTCCCAATGGTCTCTATGTTGTCCTGAGTAGAGTGCTGTGGCGTCACAGCTCACAGCAACCTCAAACTCTTGAGCTCAAGTGATCACCCTACCTCAGCCTCCGGAGTAGCTGGGACTAGATGCACCTGCCACAACGCCCTGTTAGTTTTTCTATTTTTTTTTTTTAGAAGAGACAGGGTCTCACTTTTTCTTTTTTATTTTTATTAAATCGTAGCTGTGTACATTAGTGCAATCAAGGGATACAATGTGCTGGCTTCATATACATTCTGAAACATTTTCATCAAACTGTTTAACATAGCCTTCATGGCATTATCTTAGTTATTGTATGAAGACATTTGTATTCTGCATTTAGTAAGTTTCGCCTATACCCTTCCAAGATGCACAGCAGATGTGGCCCCACCAATTACCCTCCCTCCACCCAGCCTCCCCTCTTCCCTCTCCACCCCTGCCCCTTTCCCCATATTCTTATGCTATAATTGGGTTATGTGAAAGCTATAAATTAGTTTCATAGTAGGGCTATGTACATTGGATACATTTTCTTCCATTCTTGAGATACTTTGCTAAGAAGAATACGTTCCAGCTCCGTCCATGTAAATATGAAAGAGGTAGTCTCCATCTTTCTTTAAGGCTGCATAATATTACATGGCATACATGTACCACAATTTATTAATCTATTTGTGGATCGATGGGCACTTGGGCTTCTTCCATGACTTAGTAATTATGAATTGGGTTGCAATAAACATTCTGGTACAGATGTCTTGCTCAGGATACTCTTGAACTCCTGAGCTGAAGGGATCCACCTGCCTCAGCCTCCTACAGTGCTAAGATTACAGACGAGAATATTCTCACTAGGTAGACTTCTGGGATGACTTTCTTTCTTCTGTTTAGTATGTTAAGGATGCCACTGACCTGTTTTCTGGCCTCCAATGTTTCTAATGAGAGAGATAAGCAGTCATTCAAGTTGTGGCTCCCTCATTTCCTCTAGCTGATTTCAAGCTTTCCTCTGTAAGTTTGGTCTTCAGTAGGGCTATGAATGTACCCAGCTGGGGTGTTTTTTGTATTATCTGCTTATCATTCACTGAACTTCTCAAATCTGCAAATTGACATCAGCAAGTTTGGGAATTTTTTAGACATTACTTCTTCACCTGTTCTCTCTGCCCCATACTTTCTCTTCTTCTCCTGGGAGTGCAATTATGTGTAAGTTAAACCTTTTGATACTATCCCATAGGTCCAAAATTACCCTTTGTTGTGTTTTGTCTTGAATCTGTTGTTCTTGAGATTAATTTCTGTTGACCTAGCTTCAAGTTCCCTGACTCCCATTATGTCCATTCTATTAAGCTCAACTAGTGTTTTCTTTCAGATAAGTTTCAGTTCTAGAATTTCCAGTTCAAAACAATCTCTATTAATCACTCTGCTACAGTTTACTATCATTTGATTCATTCATTCAGAGATGGGAGTCGGGGGGGAGGCTGTCAACCAGGCTGGAGTACAGCGGCACAGGGCTAGGTGTCCTCCGATTCAGCCTCCTGAGTAGTTGGGATTATGGGTACATGCCATAGCACCTTTTTTTTTTTTTTTTGCAGTTTTTGGCTGGGGCTGGATTTGAACCCACCACCTCAGGTATATGGGCCTGGCGCCCTACTCCTTTGAGCCACAGACACTGCCCGCACCTAACCTTTTTTTTCTTTTAAAGGGACATAATCTTGCTCTGTTGCCAGGCTGGTCTCAAACTCCTGGCCTCAAGCAATTCTCCTGCTTCAGCCTCCTATCTTTTCATTCATTATAACTTTTTTACACTCTTGAACATAGCTTTAATAGCTGCTTTAGTATCTCTGAATGGAAATTCTTGGGGTTGGTCTCCTTCAATTGTGTTTTCTCTTGAGAATGAGCCATGATTTGTTTATCCACATACATATCCATATATATTCATATAACTTTGGATTGTATCCTAGACATTATGTTTGGTGTATACTTTATTGCTGAATGCAATGGTAAAACCATCTTCTTTGCAGTGGGGAGTAGCTTAATTTTCATTCCGTTCTTTCAGCCTTATCTGTCCATGCATAGTTCAGTTATCAACCGGAGATGTGAGCAGAGTTTATGTGCAGAGTTTGGGCATCCCCTCTCAGGCTCTCTTTTATTTCCCCCTTTACTCTCAAAAGGCTGTTGTTGCTCTAAATCTATTCTTTCTTCAAGTCAGCAAGACTACAGATTTTACACTGTGGGTTTACCTGCCCTGCATGGTGCAGACTGAGACCTGACCTCAGCCTGAAAGTGGTGAAACAAAATACCCCAAATGAATCAGGATATCATACAATATGGTATCCCTCTCCCAGTTACTGTCGCCCCTCCAGTTTTGGCCTGCTTTTGGTCGCTTTTAGTACTTTAAGAAATTGGTTAAAAAAGTGTTTTCCCCAGAACTTAGTTTTTATTGGCTAAAGAGTTAGTCCAATAGTAACTATCTCACTCTGCCAGAAACATTAAGTTATTTGGTTTCTCCCCAACATTTTCTAATGACATTTTCAAACATCAAAGTTGGAAGAATTTTACAGTGGCAACTTGTAAATCTACCACCTAGATGGTATGGCTAAATTTTTCTATGCTTGCTTTATCATTATGTCTACCTATCCATTAATACATCTTACATTTTGTGCATTTCAAAGTAAACTACGTTGGTATCACTGTGTGGTGTCTAAAAACAGTTATAAGAAACTATACACATACAATACTTGCCCCTAAATACCTCATGAACATTATTAGCTGGAGTTCAACAATTATTTCATTTTCTTTCTGGTAACAATTTACACACCATGGATACACACATAAAAGCTGTACATTGAGTTATTATTAAATCAGCTTTATTTAGCTATAATTCATATAATAAAAAATTATCAATTTGGTATATAATTCAAGTTTTGTTAAATGTAACCAACGTTACAATTCTGACAGCAACAAAAGTTCCTTTATGTAACCAGTCCCTTCTCCCCACCCTTGCTGCTTTTTAAAGCCTCTCAGTTCTCCTCTGAGCAGAAGTCAGGGTCCACTCCCAAGATCTGGAATTAGAGACCACTGGGAGAGGATATTCACTGCCAGGCATATCTTGGAGCAAAGAGAAGAAAAGAATGGAAAAAGGGAACCAGGGCTCAGGCTGGGTTCTTTAGAAGTGTCTCCTGATTGTCTCCAGAAAAGTGTTAAGCGGCTCATTAAGCTGCATGGCCCAATCCTCTACCTAAAGACAGATTCTACTAATCCAAGCACAATTGAAGATGCTCATTTCTTGATAGGATGCAGAAACTTGCTCTCATCATCTTTAAGAAGAATAAAACCTTCGGTCCATATGCTTCTTTGAGCCTCTAGTTTTATCATTTATAAATAGGACTTCCTCCCAGAAGTGAAATGGAGCATTGCCTGGCACATAGTAGACACTCAAATATTTACTGTGCGAATGTATCTGGCAAATGGTAAAACTCCTGGTCAAGTAATTATTTTAAATCCCCATCATGCTGTTTCTGATATTGAAAGAAGGTGGTTGTACATCCTCTGCAAATTTAAGAGCTACTTATGTCAAATTTAGACATTTTTGTGTCTAAAAACTTGTATGACCCCCTCTTCTGCACAGGTGACCTCTCCCTGGCAACTTCTCTGCAAATTTGCAGAGCTATTCCGTGGCCGGCCACTAGCCTGCCCCGACCCCCACACAGCTCCTCCCTTCCTTTCAAACAAGTCTGGGAAGGCAGCTGCCCTTTCCCTGCTTCCTCCCTACCCTTCAGATTCTCCCTTCCCTTCTGCTTGAGTTTACTCTGGCACCAGAACGGAATGCTCAGTCAGCCCCAGGAGGACTTAACTGCTCAGCACGAGGGGGCTTTACCGACCGCCAGGTAAGCCCAGCTGTTCCCTCCCCAGGGAAAGGCCCTCATCTCCGCCTTCTCCCTCCTCGCCAGCCATCGACTCACTATTGGGGTTCACATTAATACGCGCTAATACCCAACCCCCAATCAGATGCTGACCTTTCTTTGTGGGTGGCAGCAAGAATCGTAAATGGAGTACTTTCAGGACAGGAAGTATGCAGGTCAGGTCCGGGGAGGTGTGCATCTGAGACAGTGTCTGTAGATGCAGACTTTTTATGAACACAGACCCTTTCTGTGGGATCCAAGGGCGTCCTGCCGCACTGCTACGCCAGGACTCTTAAATCTACCTGTCCTCTGGAAACAACTGGCGTTTAGTAGCCTGGAAGCTCTATCTGTGGAAGAATGCTCGTTTCCAAAGGCATGCCTTTATTTCTAGGCTTGTGTAACCATTCTCTCAGGTGTCCCAGAGACCGCTGGTTCCAATACTAATAACAAGAATGAATCATTTCTACTCACATTTCTGAAGTTTTTGCCAATGAGCCAGGAAGGACAGGTATTAGTCCTGTTCTTATGAGTGAAAAAAAGGAAGACTCAGAGGCATTAAATGATTAGCCTAAAGTCTCGCAGCTTGGAAGCAGCAGAGCTGGGGCAGACCCAACCTTTTTCTGCCACACATTGGAAGAATAAGAGTTGAATTGGACCACACATTAAATACACAAATACTCTCACGTGTAGTTATCTATTGATTTCATATTAAGGTGGGAGAGGAGGAAGGGGAATTGGTAAGCTCTCACTCAGTGGACACAATGTAAGGGTACACAGCACACCCCCTGGAGGCTCAACCAGAACTTGAACTTTACCTAACACACACACACACAACAAAAGGTAATCATTTGTACCCTCACATTAACCTGAAATAAAAGAATACACAAATAATAACAGCTGATGAGAAAAAGAAAAGGTCTGTGCAGACTTTTCATAATATCTGACGTCACAGATAAGCAAAACAGTCAATCTGTATGACATCCCTGGTAGATAACGGTGCCTTGTTGAGGAGTCACCCATCAAGCTTCAGTCAACTCGCTAGCCATTACCTGTTTTCACTCAGGGTGGATAAACTCTATCAAACCTGGGAAGATGTTTTACACCGTAACCCTGATCATACTGATACATATATAAATCAATGCACAGATATTTTCATTAAAAGGTGCTGGTCAGGATCCACTGAACTTATATCATGATTCATGAGTGGGGATTTCATGATCCACTAAAGCAGTGGTTCTCAACCTTCTCATGCCGCAGCCCTTTAATACAGTTTCGGTGGGTTGAGAACCACTAAAGGGTTGTGACCCAGAGTTTGAAAATATCACTGTTCTTGAACATTCAGATCACAAGGGTTCACATAGTTATGCAGTTCCCCTGAGAACCTTGGATTTTAAAATGTCTCTACTTGGTCTCCTTTTGCTTCTAAATAAATTCTACACGTTTGTACACATTAAGGAAGAGGCATGAAAAGATTTCTCTGGTACTGTGTTAATATTTCACCTAGAGATACTTCTTGCCCTGGAGAAATGGACATCAGGCATTTCTCACCTTTGAGTCTTTGAACTTCCCTTCTGCTCCCTCCCTAGCCCCCCTCCAGCAGGGTAGACCCAGGATCCAGAGGGCCTGCATCAGGGATGGACGTGTGACTAAAGGTGTCACAATTAGGTGTATGGGGAGGTCTGCAGGAGCTGTTGGTATTTTCTGTTCTCTGGAATGACCTGGGAGATAGGATGCTAAACTTAGGGAACAATTTCAGCCTCCAGTTGTGGCCAGCTAGCTTGACAATAATGCCCATCCTCTCTGGAAAGCAGAGCTGAAACTTGGAGACGGTCTCAGTTACATTAGGGAACCCCTGGCTCCAGTACAGTTACTAGACTTGGGTCAAAGTCTCTTTCATTGCACAAACCTAATAAAGCTCGTTTCTGTCATTACAAAAGAATCTTGACTAATATAACCATAAGAAACATTGATAAAATATTGAATAGCAAATATTTAAGAGGCTTCTAAATGTTACCGATGTCAATACTGTGACTAAACAAAATCATTCACTTCTTACGTTAATCTGTAAAGAACCTATCAGTGAGCAGCCATCTAAAGCATCCACAGTGGCATCATTCAGGCCCTCAGGCTGGGAAAGTGATGGCACTGGCTTAGCTAGGACAGACACTGCACCACAGACAAGGCACAGCTCTGGTTCATTGCCTACATGTGGGACCTTAAACCTTACTTTTCTCTCTTATAAAATGAACACGGTTTCACCTGTTCCAAAGTATGATGAAGATGTACATAAAGTTACCTACGATCATAAATGACCCATGTAATAAATGGCCTATGGATTCAGTTTCTCTTCTGCCTTTTCTAGGCTTCTCTCTGTTCATGTGTATTAAAACAGGAGACTAGTTGAGGTGCCCTCCAGTTTTTTTTTTTAATCTATTTTTATTCAATCATAGCTGTGTATATTAATGCAATTATGGGGTACAATGTGCTGGTTTTATATACAATTTGAAATATTTTCATCCAACTGGTTAACATAGCTTTCATGGCATTTTCTTAGTTATTGTGTTTAGATATTTATATTCTACAGTTAGTTTCACCTGTACCCTTCTAAGATAAACTGCAATGGGGCTCTTTGAAAACCTTGTTACAAAGGGAACAGGAGGCACTGAACTAAGTGCCTTAGATACAAGAACCATAAACATTGGTCAGATTGTCATTTTATAGGCGCTTCTAATAGGCCTAAAGCAAAGAGTGTAATTTACATCTATCAGTGGGATTCTGCTTTGAAACAGATGTGCCGAGGACTCTGTAAAGTACAGAACATGAGTTATACCCCACGTCTGGGCCATGTCCAGTACCGCAGGAGGTGCTCTCACCTTGTCCTGTCCCAGCACTGCATTTCCTGGACTGCCTCTTGCCCTCCCGCCTCTGGCATCTCCCATGCTGCCTTCTGTTTTGACACCAGCCTCATTTCCCCTGCTTTACATGTCATGAGTGAACAGAAACCGCAGGTTTCAGTCCCAGAATTTAACAGAACATTAGTAGTGCAAAGTGTTCAGCCCTCGATGCTCTAACTTGAAAGAAGCCTGCTCCGCTGGCAGTTAGGTTGGCTTTAATAATTCAGTGGCTCAGTGCTGCATGCTGATGTGACATTTAGTGGGTGATTTTATGTGCTGCTGGCTGGTTCTGCCACGCCAATCCTGACTTGCTATTACAGTGGATGAAAGCACAGCCAGTCTCATATCTACACAGGTACAGACCACACATGCAAAGCCTGATCCTCGGCTGGAGCTTGGCGACGTTTGCCACATCTGCTGCCCAGACCCTCACAGCAGCACAGCATGACGCTGCAGCTGAACCAACTGGGTTCAAATCCCACCTCTGCCAATTTCCAGTGGCAAGTTGTTGGGCGACTCTGGACAAATTATCAGTTTCTTTGTACATGAGAATAATGACAGTAAACACTTGATAGAGTTATAAAGATTAGTTAATGAACAAAACAGAGATAATTCCTGGCACAAAATGCTCAGTACTTGCTGGTCAGTGTCAACAATCAGGGGCCAGTGGACACCAACCTCACAAGTGACCCCCGGCCTCCAGGTAGGTTCTGGTTATGTCATTGCTAGCACTTCCTAGGACCTGCTGGGGTGCAGATGACCTCTAATGTGACCTTTAAATTTTTTTTGGTGTGTGAAACCTGTTATATAAACAAAGGCCATGTAAGACATATAAATTTACTTGCTGATAGAAATGCAGTAAAAAATTGTATAGTTAGTTTGTAGTACTCGATCCTGGATGCTGCTTGAAATAAGTGGGCTACTAAACTCAGAAAACTTGTCAAAATTTTACCATTAGATCTGACCTAGGCACAATACGGAGTTAGCACCGTATTAATTCAGAAAGTCACATAATAGTGTACTAATTTCTGTTAAGGTTAACGTCTACCAAGGAATCCAGGAAAGTGACATTTAATCTGTGCGTACTTTCCAGGCAGCAGAACAGAGTCTTGGTTCCACTGCTTATTGTGGGACCTTATGTCCCTTGAATCTTAGTTTCCTCATCTATAAAATAGGGCTAAATATGGTCTGCTCTTCAGAAGACTGATGTGAGGATTAAGTGTAAAGTGCTGAAATAGTTTCCACAGGAAGAACCGAGGAAACTAGCTGTTACTGTTACCTAGAAAAATACAGCCTCCCCAACTAATGAACTCTAGGGTTGATGAAAAATAGGTAGCTTTCCCAAGGAGTATGTTAATTAAAACATCCCATTTCCCTCCCTCACTCCCCCCATAGACTTCATGACAAAGGAGGAGACAAGGCATCTTCCCACCAAAATGGGAGGTGAATGAGTTCCTTTAAGTCATCATGCATCATGACAGTTCTCTACCTCAACATTTTTTAGGTATCTTTGATGCTCAAGCACTCAACATGTTCTGTTGAAATTTATCACCTGGTGTGGAAACGATCCCCACAAATGGATGTAAGACTGAAAGAGATACAACCTTCTATGATCTCTTTGTCCATATGTAGAAAATCTTCCTCAGACAATGAATCTCCTACATTGGCAGTATATGAAGAAGTTGGTGGGACCTTTTATGAGATTTGTCCTTAGCAGCTATAAAGCCGCTGAACGCTGAATATGCTAACTCATCATTCCCATGAAAGGGTGGGAGGAGATGGGGAGGGACACATCCCACGCATTCCACAGACAGAAGGTAGGGAGACATGACGGTCCTCAGGTAGGGAGACATGATGGTTAGACCCATCCTGGAAATAACAGCAGCACTGTTTCCTCACAACATCAGCAGACATGTAGTCAGCCCCATTAAAAAAAGGACCAAATGGGTCAAACTGCTTGTTTTATGTTCCCACACATTCTTGCTTATTCTTGGGACATTATTTTATTTCTCAGAAAGCACATGGCAGTGACTGTACCTGCACTGGCCTGGCTCGGCCCTGCCTGTACCTGAGCCCAGGCTCACCTTGGCAAGGGGCATAGGACAGCTGACAGGGGTTGGGCCAAGACACGTACTAAGTGCAAACTCCTTGACCATGGGCTTCCCCTCATATGACCTCGAGGTAAGGTAACCCCAGTCCTTTCTATACTATGCCTCATGTTTTCTTTCCAGAATGGCTGGCCTCCCAGGTCCCCGCTAGGTATAGATAACTACTCCAAATGTGTTTGGTGGCCCAGGGCATCTTTGTGCAAAGAGCCAGCACTCATAGCAATTTGAGTGTTGTGACATCCACACAACTAAATTTGTATTCTAAAACAGTATCTGTCCACAATGGATTAGAGAAAAAATGGCACATCTCCTCACTCTATGACACTGCTCGGAAACTGAGGCCACCTAGAAGTTAAGAGAACAGGCTTTGGATATTCCTTACCTGGGTTCAGATACTAAAGAGCACTTGAGTGAGACTGTCTCAAAAAAGAAAAAGGACGGCATCTGTGGCTCAGTGGGTAGGGTGTTAGCCCCATATAATGAGTGTGGTGGGCTCAAACCCAGCCCTGGCCAAACTGCAACAAAAAAATAGCCAGGTGTTGTGGCAGGTGCCTGTAGTCTCAGCTACTCAGGAGGCTGAGGCAAGAGAATCGCCTAAGCCTAGGAGTTGGAAGTTGCTGTTGAGCTGTGTGATGCCACAGCACTCTACCAAGGGTGATAAAAGTGAGACTCTGTCTCTACAAAAACAAACAAACAAACAAGCTACTTGGGAGGCTGAGGCAGGAGAATCGCTTGAGCCCAAGAACTGGAGGTTGCTGTGAGCTGTGACTCCACAGCACTCCACCGAGTGCGATAGAGTGAGACTCTGTCTCCATAAAAAAAAAAAAAACCAAACAAACAAACAAAAATAATGACCTTGGACACTTTTTTTTTTTTGAGACAGCCTGACTCTTCTGTTGCCCTGGCCATGGTGTCATAGCTTACAGCAACCTCAAACTCTTAGGTTCAAGCGATCCTCTTGCCTCAGCCTCCCAGTGCACCTGGTCTACAAACACTTTTTGAACCCACGTTTCCTTATAGGAAGAATGAGGATAATCCCAAGGAACTAACAGTTGCAGTAGCAATCATGTGTACTATTTTCATTTTGTGCATGCACGGCTCTATGCACTTTGCACAGACTCACTCACTAGAAACATCAAAGGGTATTAATAACACCACCTTCATTTTACAGTTGGGGGGACCAATACACAGAGAAACAACCTGGTCTAGGCTGCCCAGCTAGTGAGTGGCAGAGCTGGGATTCAAAGTCTATTGCCCAACTCCAGCTCTGACCCACTTTGCCAACTCACCTCCCTGTGCTGTTAAGCGGATTAGATGAACAGAGTACCCAACTGAGTCCACACAGTATCATCCTGACCGGCCAGATCCTGCTCCCGAGGTCTAACCTGCTTGCAGCTATCCAAATGCCCTGTGACTGACACTCTTGTCTGCTACTGCCCCCCAACTGGGGTGGGACCACCATTACTGGTGAGAAGCACAGGTTCTTTGCTACAGTCCTTTGGACACCCAGATCAAACCACAGGCACCTGTTCTGGGCAGGTCTCACCACAATGACATCGGCTTTTACCCCTCGCCCCCGCCACCCCAGCTCTACCAATTTCCTTACATGGCAGTTGGGCTCATCTGATGTATGGTTTGAATGTTCTTGTATGTAAAAGGTAGGGTCAGAAAAGGTATAAATCTTAGCTTTTTTGGTGAAACAAACTGGTTAAATTAATTTAGTGACTTTTCAACTTTTTCTTTTTTTAAAGCAAAAGTCTTAACCTCCTCCCCCATAGCAGAGCTTCTCCCTGCAGGGGGAGGCCCTGAGCCATGCCTGCCTGCTTCCCCTCCAGCATGGCACCCCTCTCCCCCACTCCATCCCCTCAAGGGGCCTTTAAAGGTACCTTTGGAAAATCCTGGACCCCTGAGGAACAGTTTGAAAGACTGTCCAAAGCACCCTAGGGAGAACCCGAAGCACACAAAAAGATGCTCAGAGGTGAGTGACCTTGGGGACATCGGAACCTTTCTAGGCCTTAGTTTCCTCACTTGTGAATTAAAGATACCAAGTTAAATCACCTTTTAGGATTTCTTCTAAGTAAAATACTTGTGTACTTGTTATGATTCTATGAGCTATCTTCTCTGGAAACTTCTGGAAATAGACCAGACACTCATTTACCCTGGGGAATGAGTGAGGAAGCAGCAGGTGGTTGGGTCCAGTGGACCTACCTGTAGGCAGGTAAGGCAGCCAGCAGGGCGCTGCAGAGAGAGGAAAAGCCTTGTGAAGTTAAGGCTGAAAGCTGCAGAGGGAGTCAATTCAGCCCATTGTGTCTGAAGGGTAACTAGACTCAGGAGAAACCTGAAGCCCAGGGACATTTCCAGACTACCATCCAGGAACCCCAAGAGACACACTCAGCTAAAGGGGGCCACCGGTAAAAAAAACAAATGACTGTGTCCTTCCTTGGAAAGTTCTGGTTAGGGGCGGTGCCTGTGGCTCAGTGAGTAAGACGCCAGCCCCGTATACTGTGGGTTCAAACACGGGCCCAGCCAAACTGCAACAACAACAAAAAAAAAAAAAAAACCAGCCGGGCGTTGTGGTAGGCGCCTGCAGTCCCAGCTACTCGGGAGGCTGAGGCAAGAGAATCCCCTGAGCCCAGGAGGTGGAGGCTGCTGTGAGCTGTTTGACATCACTGCACTCTACCACGGGTAATAACGTGAGACTCTTTCTTGACAAAAAAAAAAAAGGTTTTCTCTGAAGGAGGATGGTTGGCTATGAA
>CAUYON010120393.1:0-35783 GCA_963573935.1 Arctocebus calabarensis
TTTATAATTGACAAAAAATGATTTCTTTCAGTTCTGAAAATCCAATGTTTCATTAAAATAATCAAGTTGGGCAGTGCTTGTGGCTCAATGGATAGGGCACCGGCCCCATATTTCGAGGGTCGTGGGCTCAAATCTGGCCCCGGCCAAAACTGCAACAAAAAAAAAAAAAAAAAAAAGAGAGAAGAAATAATAAAACAACTAAGTTATTTTTTCCTGTATCTATTAATCTATTAAAGTCATCATTCATCATAGCATAAAATGTATTCATCAATTGCTTGGAAGTAAGATGCATTCGTTTTTAATAATAATTCAGTTTTTTTTTTTTTTTGTGGAGACAGTCTCGTTGTGTCGCCCTTGGTAGAGTGCTGTGGAGTCACAGCTCACAGCAATCTCCAGCTCTTGGGCTTAAGCGAGTCTCTTGATTCAGCCTCCCGAGTAGCTGGGAGTACAGGTGCCCGCTACAATGCCTGGCTAATTTTTGATGCACTTCGGCCGGGGCCGGGTTTGAACCCGCAGCCCTCAGTATATGGGGTCGGCGCCCTACTCGCTGAACCACAGGCACCGCCCTTAACATTTTTTTTGTTCTGCAGCACATTGGAGGAAGAGTTGTCTTGGGCCACACGTTAAATATACAAATGCTAATGAAAGCTGTTGAGCAAAAAAAGAAAAAATGGCCTGTGTATAATTTTCACAATATCTGATATCATAGATAAGCTAAACAGATGCCAGCTGCAGGTTGGGCACCTCTGCTAGAGCCTTCTGCAAAAGAGTTTTGTAGACTGTTATTGTGAAAGATATCATTGCCTTGTGACTTAGGCCCTGTTTGTTCGTCTTTATTTTTATTTAGCCTAAGCTTTGCTGTACTTAAAAAAAAAATCCTTTACGTTGTATTTATAAGTTTTATGTGAGGTAAATTTCAAACTAGTATAGTTATCTGCCTATAGTAGATGTTCAAAAAATGTTGCCTTTGGCTTTATTTTTATTTCTCCCTCTAGTCTGGTGCACCTGCCTTTTGAACCTCATTGTTTGTAAGAGTGTGAGTGTGTGTCAAGGTCTATCATTAGATAGACCATCATTAGATAGTTTCAGTGTCACATGGGTACAGTCCTTCACTTATAACTTCTACACAAATCTAAGACACAGGCTGGTGGATGTTAGTGGTCTCAAGGGCCCCACCTCCTGTAAAAAGGGGTTCTTCCTTGTAATTGGTTTTATCCCCCTGGTTTAGGAGTTTCAGAAGGAGCTGAGCCAGTGGAGGAAAGACCCAAGTGGAAGCAAGAAGAAGCCTAAATACTCGTACAAAACAGTGGAAGAGTTGAAAGCCAAGGGCAGGATTAGCAAGAAGCTCACCACTCCCCAGAAGGAGATTTCTCAGGTCAAGGTATGAGGGTCCTCGGATACCTGGTCCCAGGACACATTAGAAAACACAGAAATAATCCCGCACCTCAGGGTTAGTCACTGAACCTTTTCTAAGGTTCTTTGGGTCCTCTGTCTAGCATTTATTTTTCTTGGTGTCCTGCTTTTCTCACTGGGTGGTAGCATGTTCCCATTCATTACACTATGTGTTTAGTAACAGTTACCAAGTTCCTACTTTGTGCCAGGCACTCTTCATGGAGTAAACCAAATGTTCTTTGTCTTTCTGGAACTTGCAGTCAGTGAATTTATTAACATTTCTATTATTAAAAACTCAATGTGAATACTGTTTTTAATGAGTGCATAATTCCTGTCTCTATTATTAGATCTTTAACTTTTTCCTGTTTGATTAGGGTTTTTTTTTTTTTTAATTGAGACAGAGTCTCACTTGTCGCCCTTGGTAGAGTGCTGTGGCACTATAGCTCACAGCAACCTCAGCCTCCTGGGCTCAAGCGATTCTCCTGCCTCAGCCTCCCAAGTAGCTGGGACTACAGGTGCCTACCACAACACCCTGCAATTTTTTTTAGAGAAGGAGTCTTGTTCTTGCTTGGGCTATGCACTCAAACCTGTGAGCTCAGGCAGTCCACCTGCTTCAGCCTCCCAGAGTGCTAGGATTATAGGCATGAGCTACCTCCCAGCCTTTGGTTTTTTTTTTTTTTTTTTTTGAGGAGTCTCCCTCAGCCATCCTGGGTAGAGTGCTATGGTGTCATCATAGTTCACAGCACCCTCAAACTCCTGGGCTTAGTCAACCTATTGCCTCAGCTGCCGGAGGAGCTGGGACTACAGGCACACCGCACAACACCCAGCTAGTTTTTTCTACTTTTAGTAGAAACAGGATTTCACTTTTGCTCCAGCTGGTCTTGGATTCCTGAGCTCAAGTAGTCCACCTGCCTTGGCCTCCCAGAGTGCTGGGATTATGTTCAGCCACGATTTGGGGTTTTGACAAGTTGGTTTGTATATAAAACTTTGTCTTTGTTTCAGACTTTTTTTTTTTTTTTTTGTAGAGACAGAGTCTCATTTCATCGCCCTCGGTAGAGTGCTGTGGCGTCACAGCTCACAGCAACCTCCAACTCCTGGGCTTAGGCAATTCTCTTGCCTCAGCCTACTGAGTAGCTGGGACTACAGGCACCCGCCATGTTTCAGACCTTTTTTAAGGGTAGATTCCTAGAAGTATAATCACTAGATTAAAGAATACAATCTAGCATTTACATTCTGGGGAGGTTGTATTAACTATGACCAGAAGAGCAGGAGAGAGTTCCCAGGACACCTTTGCCAGCATTGAGTATTTTCTTTTTCTTAGATAGATTAAATTTTCCACTTCTGTTATGTGCGTATAGAGTATTAGGTTTTCCATTGCTTTCCCAAGTAGCCAAAGAATACAATCAATGGTTGCCTTGTGTAGATTGGTATAGGATATGTAGCATATTACAGAATTCAAAGCCTTAACATGGGTTCTCAAGTGTCATTGTTTTGTATATCATGGGGGACCTGAAAGAAATGTGGGAGTCTCTCTGACCGGGAGATTGTGAGTCAGTACATGTTGATCAGACCGCAGCACTCTCAGTGTTTTTTCCCCTCATGGTTCTATGGATTGATCACATTCTTATTTAAAATGATGACAAATAATTTCTGTTTCAGAACCGTCTATATTCAGACTTCCTCAGTTTTCCCAAAACATTAGAATTAGCTCATTCCTAGGTTGCTTTTGTCCAATAACATTTTTTTTTTTTTTTTTTTGAGACAGAGTCTCATTTTTATTGCCCTCGGTAGAGTGTTGTGGTGTCATAGCTCACAGCAATCTCAAACTCTTGGGCTCAAGTGATTTCTTGCTTCAGCCTCCCAAGTAGCTGGGACCAAACGCGCCTGTCAATATGCTGGCTGTTTTTAGAAATGAGGTCTCTGTGTGCCTCAGGCTGGTCTTGAACCTGTGAGTTCAGGCATTCCACCTACCTCAGCCTCCCAGAGTGCTAGGATTACAGGCATGAGCCACCGCACCCGGCCTCCAATAACTTTTTTGTATGTCTTTTGTTTTTAAGTAGGAAAAAAATCCAACTTTTATTATTGCAATAGTAGTATATGTTGCGTTTTAGAAAATTGGTAAATACAGACAGGCAAGAGTATAAAAAACAGTATTTTTCATCCTCTCAAATTTTAACACTTTTACGTACATCCTAAATCTTATATGCATTTTTTTTTTTTTTTTTTAGCAAATTGTGATATTTTGATTGTAGGTGTTGTTTTATTATCTGATTTGATCTGTATAGCCTCTACTTTTTTCTTTGGAGACAGAATTTCACTAAGTTACCCAGGCTAGAGTGCTGTATTGTCAGCCTAGCTCACAGTAACCTTAAATTTCTGGGTTCAAATGTCCTCCTGAGTATCTGGGACTGCAGGCACTTACCCCAAGGCCTGGCTGATTTTTCTGTTTTTAGTAGAGACAGGGTCTCTCTCCTGAGCTCAACAGATCTCCCACCTTGGCCTCTAGATGAGCCACTGCACTCAGCCTCAGCCTCTACTTAAAGTAAACTTCCATCTCCACTAATAATCAGTCTCTATTGAAATTTCATCAGTTTTCCTATAAGTCTTCTTCATCTGGCTTGCTCAAAGGGATCTTGTCTAGAACAACTTGTTGCATCCGATTGCTTTGTCCCTAGCGTCTCTTCTGAGCTAGTACAGGGGAGACTAGCTGGGAAACACTGCTCTTCTCCAGCTCCGTGGAACAATGTGGTTTTTACATACTTCCACTAGCATTGTGCCTTCCCCAGGCTTAGCTGAATGTTTGTGTTAAGTGATGTAAGTGTTAACTTTCATCCCCTTCTTCTGGGCTCTCCAAGGTCATAGACATGACAGGCCGGGAGCAGAAGGTCTACTACAGCTACAGTCAGATCAGCCACAAGCACAACGTTCCTGATGATGGGCTGCCGTTGCAGTCCCAGCAGCCACCACAGCCTGGCAAAGAGGCCAAGGCCCCAGGCTTCGCGCTGCCTGAGCTGGAGCACAATCTGCAGCTGCTCATCGACCTCACAGAACAGGAGATCATCCAGAACGACCGGCAGCTACAGTATGAGCGGGACATGGTGGTTAACCTCTCCCATGAGCTGGAAAAGATGTCTGAGGTCCTGGAGCACGAGGAGCGGGTCATCTCCAATCTCAGCAAGGTTCTGGAGATGGTGGAGGAGTGCGAGCGGCGAATGCAGCCCAACTGCAGCAACCCCCTAACCTTGGACGAGTGTGCCCGCATCTTCGAAACCCTCCAGGACAAGTACTATGAGGAGTACCGGATGTCAGACCGCGTGGACCTCGCTGTGGCCATCGTGTATCCCCTCATGAAGGAGTACTTCAAGGAGTGGGATCCCCTTAAAGTGAGTTGTTGGGAAAATCAACCTTCGCACCTCAGTTGGTCATGCCTTTATTTGAGATGTGCAGAGGGCAGGAGGGCGGGCTGGCTCCCTGCCCTCAGCCGCTCTGTGTTTCTGCTCAGGACTGCACCTATGGCACCGAAATCATCTCCAAGTGGAAAAGCCTCCTGGAGAACGACCAGCTCTTGTCCCATGGCGGGCAGGACCTCTCGGCAGATGCCTTTCACAGGTACTGTGGATCGGGATCTGCATTCCTGCTGCTGTCGCCTAGTGACTGGGAAGGATTTCTAAAGGCTGGGGAAAGTGGCAGTACTGGCCTTTATTAACCTGTTCCATGTTGTCACTGCTCTAGGAATTCAGAATGATTGATTGACATTTGTCAAGTGTCTGTTGAATGTCATGCATGTGCCAGAGCAGGGCTCACCCTGGGTGTAAAGCAGACAGCCTCTATCTGTTGTACAGTGGAAAGGGCAGATGGTAAACAAGGAAGTGAACAAATAAAATAGGGTGCACACCGGGTACAGTGAGGGAGAACAAGGGTGTGTACCTACATGGAGGGTGGTGTTGGACAGAGACCTGTCAAAGGAGGTGACATTCAAGCTGTGACCCACAGGGTGAGAAGCATTACCTGTGGGTAGAGGTGGGAAAACGCTTGGTAATTGGAAAGGGGCCCTTGTGATTCTGAAGCATCTTTGCAAGGCAGGCACTGCTGAGGAGACCAAGGTCTTGGAGGACAAGGGGACAGCCGCACGAGCAAGGAAGAGGCAGGCTCAGGTCTGGCCTGCAGGGGTTTCCATGGTTGTATTTCCATGCTGTTTGATTTTTATTATTCTAGAGAGGTGGTGGTGTTGGTGGTATACTTTGAAACTAATCAGTGCAACTAACCAACCTAGCCTCACCTTTTTTCCATAGGTTGATATGGGAAGTTTGGATGCCTTTTGTTCGAAATATTATCACCCAGTGGCAGCCAAGAAACTGTGACCCAATGGTGGACTTTCTGGATAGTTGGGTTCACATTATTCCTGTGTGGATTTTAGATAACATACTGGACCAACTCATCTTCCCCAAGCTGCAGAAGGAGGTAGGGTAAGAGTCATGGGAAACAGCTGTCATTGAGAACCGTGGGGACTTGTTCAGCATTTCTCTTCATTATGTCATGCTGTTAAAAATGCCTGCAACTGGGTTTCTCAGCACAACTATTGTTCTGTAGTGTTAATTCAGCTTTTTTCTCAGCACTTTCACCCTCAAATCTCCTGTAAGAGAGATTTCATTTTCTTGATTTCTTTAATATAATTAGAATGGTCCTGTTCCTGAGAGGTAATACAATTCAAGGGTTATGTTTGTTTGGGTCAGGTGTGTGTCTGGAGAAAATGGAATGTAAAATTCCTACAAGGCACCTTGGCTGCCCCTTAGTACCTAGCTCTTCCTTCCATAACATGGAGACTGTCCTCCATGGAATGTATGTGCAAAGGACTGTGGACCATTGTCAAGGGTGCATAAGGCCTTCTCCTGTGAGCACAGTTCTTGCCTTTAACCAGTGGTTCCTCAACCTTTTAGGCACCAGGGAGTGGTTTCATGAAAGTATTTGTCCACAGATTAGAGTGGGGGATGGGGGGACACAGTTTGGGATGATTCAAATGCATTACATTTATTGTGCACTTTCTTTTTATTTTTATTACATTGTTATGTATAATGAAATCATTATACAACTCACCATAATGCAGAATCAGTGGGATCCCTGGGCTTGTTTTCCTGCAACTAGCTGGGGTGGTGGGGGAGGGTGATGGGAGACAGTGACACCCATAGCATGCTGCTATAAAGCCTGTCACTAGATAAAGGTCAGTTGTCACTTGCCACTCATTGATGGGATTTTGATGAGTCTGCAAGCAGTTGATTTATTTTGGTCTCTGTGTAGTCAGACTTCTCTGCTAATGATAATCTGCAGCGCTAGCATCACCACCTCAGTTCATGAGGCATTAGATTCTCACATGGTGCATACAATCTAGATCCATCACATGCACAGTTTACAATAGGAGTCACACTCCTATGAATGAGAATCTAATGTTGCCACTTATCTGACAAGAGCAGGGCTCAGGCTGTGATGCATATGATGGGGAGCAACTGTAAGTACACTTGAAGGATGTTTTGCTTGCTTGCTTGCAGCTCACCTGCTGTGAGGCCTGGTTCCTAGTAGGCCAGGGACCAGTACCTGTCCTTGGTCTGGGGGGTTGAGGACCACAGCCTTTAAACAGGCAGGGTTGTTATGTGACTGCCTCACCCATTGCATGAGTTCTCTTCTCCCCACTCCGCAGGTGGAAAACTGGAACCCGCTGACAGACACTGTACCCATCCACTCTTGGATCCACCCGTGGCTGCCCCTCATGCAGGCACGGCTGGAGCCGCTCTATTCTCCCATCCGTAGCAAGCTCTCCAGTGCCTTGCAGAAGTGGCATCCCAGCGATTCTTCCGCCAAGCTCATCCTCCAGCCGTGGAAAGATGTCTTCACCCCTGGCTCCTGGGAAGCATTCATGGTCAAGAACATAGTGCCCAAGCTGGGTAAGGAAATGGGGAAAATGCACTCCAAGTCCAGCACTTTGGTCCCTCGGTTTCCGTGGCTAGGAGTGATGATTTAAAACATGGCCACTACGTTCATGAAAATGTTGGGTACACAGTATTGCTTCCTGTAACAAAGGTGCCATTTTGTGCGGAGGCTGAATGTGAACATAACTTGGGTCCTTTCTGTTGTTTATAATAGTGACTAACAGTCCACAGTGACAGATTTGGACTCATTGTGCTTTAAAGGTTTTTCTGCTTGGTGCAGTTTTGGCTTCTGGACAGCTGTTGGAAGTCTGAAATTTTTGTGGTATTTTATTAGGAACTTATTTCTGGGCTATAGGAATGCTGTATCAGGAGCTTAAACTTGATCTTTAGAAGCAGATCAAAGACTGACATTGCCTGGTGACAATTTGCTCTTTGTACTTCCGCATCTTTGCTAAAGCTGAACCTCAGACTGGGCTTCTCTTTCAGGGATGTGTCTTGGCGAGCTGGTCATTAATCCCCATCAACAGCACATGGATGCATTTTATTGGGTGATCGACTGGGAAGGGATGATCTCTGTGTCTAGCCTGGTGGGACTTCTTGAAAAGCACTTCTTCCCCAAGTGGCTTCAGGTACACTTTGTTTTTTTGGGGGGATGAGTTGGGACCAGAGGGTTCTCTTTACTTTCTGCCAAGCCCTGACCACAAGGCCAGTTACATAATGCAAAATAAATTACGTGGTGGGGTAGGAATGAATTAAGTAATTGTAATGGTGGCCACCACGTGACTATGTGACAGTTGGTCACATACTTGATGCTGTCCTAAGCATTAATTTGCATTACCTCGCTCCTCAAAGCTACCCTAGCATGCAGGCACTTTGGTATCCCTGTTAAACAGATATGGTGGCTGAGGCTCAGAGCGCTTACACACCAGGATGCTTAACTACCAAGCTGATTCCAAAATCCATACTCTTAAAAGTGCCAGATTATTTAGCCCTTCTGAATCCCTGTAAAGGACTGAACAAAACAAACAGTCCCTTTGGAACTTTTGCTCCCATATGGTGCCACTGTGGATACAAGTTTTCTTCTTTTTTGGCAGGTGCTATGTTCCTGGCTTAGTAACAGCCCAAATTATGAGGAGATCACCAAGTGGTACCTGGGTTGGAAATCCATGTTCTCAGACCAAGTGCTGGCACATCCATCTATCAAGGACAAATTTAATGAAGCACTTGATATCATGAACAGGGCTGTATCCTCCAATGTTGGTGAGTGAAGATTCCCATTTTTGATGCTCTGACCCTGATTTCCAGGTTTTTACACATGTAAATGACACAGTTTTTAGGGACCCAGAGAGTGCCTAAGCCACAGTCCACTCTTAGCACCTACAGAGGCTGAATCTAACCCTCCCGACTCAGTTAAATGGTCAACTGACACACTGTCCAGGCATGCTATGAGTGGGAGGAGCACCATCCCTTGAATAGAGCTGTCTATAGCTAGATTCAATGTTGGTCTGACCCCAGGCCTTACCTTCCTAACCACTGTGTTCTATGGCTTTTTAAGGAGCCCTGGGTATACTTTCTACTCAAGTACACATCTAACAGTGTGGAGTCAGGTGGACAGGTAATACCAAGTAATTTTTTTTTTTTTTGTAGTAGAGACAAGAGTCTCATTTTAATTGCCCTTGGTAGAATGCCGTGGCGTCACACAGCTCACAGCAACCTCCAACTCCTGGGCTTAGGCGATTCTTTTGCCACAGCCTCCCGAGTAGCTAGGTCCACAGGCGCCCACCTCAACGCCCAGGTATTTTTCTGTTTTGCAGTTCAGCTGAGGCCGGGTTAGAACCCGCCACCTTTGGTATGTGGGGCCGGTGCCCTACTCGATGAGCCACAGGCACCGCCCACCAAGTAATTGTTGAACCTCTCTTAGCTCCATTTTATTTATGAAATAGCAATAATAACTAATTCATAGGTTACAGGAGGGATTAAGTGAGTTAATGTTTGTGTACAGTATAGTAGGGGATGTCTTTATTACATCAAAAGCTCACTGTTCATTTAATATCTACTCCCAAGTTCTAGGTAAGCCATTCTGCTTAGATCATGAGTAAATGAGCGTATATTGCCCAGTCCGTGGCCAGTGTTGCTCACCACCTGATCTAAGTGAGGCCAAGAGTTTGCTCAGGGTCACACAGCTGAGGAGTGGCAGTGGGACTGGAATTTTCTATTTCCTGGGTCTTTTAATTCTTCCTAGTTAGCCTATTACATGAAAAACAGAAAATTCATAGATTATATAATTATACACTGTTTAATGAGGCAAATATATAGGCAATCCCTGAGTTATAAACATGCGATTCATGTACAATTCACACTTATAAACAGAGGCTATTACAATAAGTCCAAGTTGCGGATATCTGACCAATGTAGAAGTCACACTTATGAGAGGAAGCTACAGGTAATAGGTACCCACCTGTTCACTGACACACAGATTAAACTCAAGAATAAACCTACTAAAGAACCTGTCCTGTTTGTAAGTCGGGGACTGCTTATCTACTTATTCAGGTCCTTCAAAGGCCATCTCCACTTTCATATTTTCTAGAAACTCTTCCTTAGCCACCCTGGTCTCATGTTCCCAGAACTGTTCCCTGTGAATGCCCCCTCAATCAGCAGTTTGCATGTTTGGTCCTACATTAACCTATAGACATCTATGCTTTAGCCTTCCTAATAGGGGGCCTGTATGGGTAAGATAACCAGTTCCTCAGTGAGGGGTGATTTGGAGGCAATAAAAAAAAGGGGGGAAATGACCAGTGTGGGCCACGTGTCTTTCAGGTTCCTAGGACTGCCTCTCTGGCAGTGTGGAGTGGAAACTAGAGCAAGAAGAGAACAGAATAGTGAGTGGCTCATGATGGTCAAGGTTTCTAGTTCTGAAAGGACAAGTCCCTTGCAGATATTTCATTTTATGTTGAATATTTAATAATCTCTCTAATACTAGATATTAGCCACAAGTCATCAGACTGATTTGTCATGAAATATTGGTCATTTATCTAAACGTCCTCCAAAGTTGTATCCATGAGGCAGAGCTGTCCTTCAGTGAGTCATGGGCCATTCAGGCATACCCAGACCTGGGCCGAGTCATGCTGTCAACTTCCATACTTCTGGGCACACCTGTCCTCACTGCCTTGCCCCTTTTATCTCTCAGGTGCCTACATGCAGCCAGGAGCACGGGAGAACATTGCCTATCTCACCCACACGGAGCGCAGGAAGGACTTTCAGTATGAGGCCATGCAGGAGCGACGAGAGGCTGAGAACATGGCCCAGAGGGGCATTGGTGTGGCTGCCAGCTCCGTGCCCATGAACTTTAAGGACCTCATTG
This sequence comes from Arctocebus calabarensis, assembly GCA_963573935.1. Classification (NCBI taxonomy): domain Eukaryota; kingdom Metazoa; phylum Chordata; class Mammalia; order Primates; family Lorisidae; genus Arctocebus; species Arctocebus calabarensis. Next base: position 10,675 of record CAUYON010120393.1, read on the forward strand.
AGACCAAGGCTGAGGAGCACAACATCGTGTTCATGCCTGTCATTGGGAAGCGGCATGAAGGGAAGCAGCTGTACACCTTTGGCCGCATTGTGATCTACATCGACCGAGGAGTGGTGTTTGTCCAGGGTGAGAAGACTTGGGTGCCCACTTCCCTGCAGAGCCTGATCGACATGGCCAAGTAGACTGTGGCAAGTCCAGAGCAGGCCAGAGACGTGCACCTGAGAGGGACATGCTGTGAATAAACAGTATTTTAAATCATCTTGGGAAGGTGAACTTCTCTATTTGGGAGATGCATCACATTCAGGCCAGGTCACCAAGGAAGGATGATGACATCACTTTAGAAGTGCATAAATCTTTATGCCAAGTCCTCACATGGAGTGTTGTCCTTGAAATAGGACAGCCAAGTTAATATATTTCCTATCTCATCTCTGAAATTTGGGCCACTACAGAGGAGTTGTCTGTAGTCCCTTCATGGCACATTTCCCTTTAGTTTCTGGTGGTAGCTTCTGCCTCTGCCAACACCAAACATATTACAGTAAGTTCCGGTCAGTAGCTGTCACTTTCTCATTCCTGATGATTTCAAGGTCCTCACAGTCCTGATAATCTGGTTCTTCTCGAAATGCCCAAATATCCGTGGAGAATTGGTCTAGCTTTTGTACAGGGAACCAGTGGATAGAGGTGTCATTAAATATGTCTGTGAACTGTGAAGTCTGAGGAAACTCAAGCTCCTCTAGTCCTTTTAAAATCTGAGCAGAAAAATTCAAATGTAAATAAATACTTGAGGTACAGTAAGTCCCCACTCTTCTGGGGTAAATCTCCATTTTGTCACCCCTTTATCCCTTTTAAAAAATAAGGATATTTTGATTTATATGCTTTTTCTTTTTTTTTTTTTGAGACAGACTCACTGTGTTGTTCTCAGTAGAGTGCTGTGGTGTCACACAGCTCAAACTCTTGGGCTCAAGCAATATTCCTGCCTCAGCCTCCCAAGTAGCTGGGACTACAGGCGCTGGCCCCAATGCCCAGCTATTTTTTGGTTGTAGTTGTCATTATTGTTTGGCAGCTCCGGTGTATGTGACTGGCACCCTAGCCCCTGAGCTGCAGGCACCGAGCCTGATTTATATGCTTTTGTGCAATGAATTGGAAGCCCCAAGGGCAGTGGATATGATGGGATATGATAGTGAGAATAAAAGAAATTAGGAGAAAACTGCGAGATGCACTAAAATGCAACAGCTTTTTGGAACACAGACCCATAGACAAAGCTGGCTGATAATGCAGTAATGTCACTTTCTTTAGTTACCCCCTATGGGTTTCCTATGAGTTCTTTGTGAAGATAGAATTCTTCACAACAGAGAACAGTATTTCACACCCTTTCCCGTCCCGGTCCCTTTATTCAGATGGATACCTTTGCAATGTAGGGATAATTTTTCTGCAGAACTCTTGCCAACAACCTAGAAATAAGAAGGAACTGTGATTAGGAGGTATGAGAATGGTTTTATGCAACTTAAAACACAAAGAAGGGCAAGATTACTTAAGGAGAGCAGGAATTCAGAAAAAACACTTGGGCTATGGAATAGGTTAACTAGTAGAAAGGGTGAAAACCCTAATTTCATTGACAAGAGAAATGACACAGCAGATACTTAAAACTGAAACACTGAGGTTGTGGAGCAGAGAAATCACATGCTTTCCCTTGTTTTTCAAAAACATTTCTATCATTAAGGGAAAGGAGGAATTATTGACAAAAAGACTCCTTCTGAGGAGGCAGAGCCTATTGCCTCCCTTTCCCCAAGACCAATAAAATGTCTAATGGAGCAAAAAAAAAAAGACTCCTTAACTTGCTTCACAGCTTGACTCAGAGTTCCAGCACCTCCTGTCTTGAACCCTTCATCCAGTTCCCCAAGGAATGGGATGTCCAAGTAAAGGATCATCATGGAAATGTTTTCTGTTTGTGGGTTAGAGTTTGGGCTTTGCCTCAGAACCTCAGATTGCCGGATTCTTGCAGAATCTTAGCATTCTTGGGCTTACCTTTCTTCAAGTCCTTTGAAACTGTTCCCAATGATGACCATCTTGGAAAGGGCATCTACTGACCAGTTACTCCATAAAAGATTGTTGTACAAGGCGGTCCCACAGTGGAGCATGTAAAAGATGGTGGGCTCCCCACAAATACTGCGTTTCCCTTCCTGAGGACACAGTATGACAGAGGTAAACACTTCCACATTCTATTCTTACAGCAAGTTGAGGACAGATTAATAATGAGTTGAGAGACAAGTATCAAGTGGTAAAAGAGCAAACTAAATTCAATAATGAGATAGTTACATTAGCATGTATGAAAATCATACAGTTATACACAGGACTTTAAAAAGTCAGAAAATCATACTGTCCAAAAAGAAGTTACGTGCACTTAATAAATTTGTGTCCCACAACAGCAAAGATGGGAGGGACAGCGATAGTTACTGTCCCTTATGTACTGTTTATGATCCTCTATGATTCCTTTGTCAACTGTGTGTAGAGCCTCACCATAACTGAGTCCTATTTAAATGTCCCTGGGGGGGCAGAGTCACCCCTTCTTGAGAACTCTATGCTCTATGGCTGAACTCCTTGGCAAATAAGGTAAGGCCCTTTGTTCCCTTGCCCCCACCTAGCTCTGTGGCCTCTCTGCCTTTGCTTCCTCGCCCAGCTCTGTGGCCTCTCCACTTGCTACTCTTCTCCTTGCAGCTTCCCTTGGGTGAAGGACAAACTGGCAGTGGTTTCCTTAAAAGCTGACTCTGTGTGGCTGCTGCAATCCTGGTTCTGTCTGGCTAGCAAACTCCTGGTAAACTTGCAAATCCCAAGTCAGTTCCAGGAAACCTCCCCCCACCCCTTCAAACATCTCTTCTTGTAGCTCCTAGTACAAGGTTCTACCTCACTGTTTCACTCATCATTTCCCTGTTTACAGGTCTCATGCTAATGTGACAATGGACTCTCTGGTCATAGGACAGGCCCCAATTTATCTTCATCTCCCCCAAAGTTCCCTGCCTGGCACACAGCAGGCACTCAGCAGGATTATCTGCATTGAACAACAGTGTTTTAGGACCTTGCTGATACAGGGGAATGACTTCTCAACGGGGCCTAATTTTCATCTTACATAATAAGTAACGAGGTGGCAGTTTTAGGACACACAAGAATCAAGTGATTATTCTATAATCCCCAAGACAAGGCAAAACTGAAATGAATATTTTTTCAGAGCTCTCTGAGAAATGTCAAATCCCAGCAAATTGAAGGGAGGGGTGCAGGGATAGGCAGAATATTAATCCACATCTTTGCTAGTTGCTATGGGAACAACTGGACAACAATGTCCAACAGGGGAAATCTTCCTCTGAGATGGTAAATTTCAACCAGAAAAACTTTATTTGAGGTGCCCAAATTGTGTCTTCCTCATTTTCTTTTTTCCAAAAATTACACCAATGTAAAGGCAAGCTATGGTTGAGATGGGGGTGTTGTGTGGGTGCTGGCAGTACTGCCCTTACTAGGCACTCATTGGACAGTAGTACGACCCAATAGCTCACTGCATTCTCAAACTTCTGGGCTCAAGCATTTATCCTGGCTCAGTCTTCTGAGCAGGTATAACTATAGCCCATTTGCAGCAATAAGCTTGGATATGTTTTTTTTTTTTTAAGAGACAGGGTCTTGCTATGTTGCCCAGGCTGCTCTTGAATTCCTGGCCTCAAGTGATCCTCCCACTTCAGCCTCTCAAAGGGCTAGGAATATGGGCATCAGCAACTATGCCCAGCTTTCTTTGTTTTTTAGTAGCAATAGCAAATGCCAACTTAGCATAATTTCTGGACAAATAATTCTCACGATTTTTGCAAACCTAACATGTTCTAGTTCATGCTATTTGTGTAACTTAAGGTGTAATTTAAGTTTTTTTGATGGGCACAACACAAACCAAAATGTGGGTAATTTATTGGCTGGTCACATATCACACACAGGTAATGAGAAAGTAAGCAGAGTAGAGAATAACCACGAGTGCAAAGAAAACTGGTGGCCATGGGCAGGGGCAGTCAGATCAGGATTTGTCTATCCCTCTCCATCCCCGTTTATGAAATCACTCACTTCATTCTCGCTGAGAACAATCACACCCAAGGTGTTAAGAACTGCAATTTCAAGTTGGCTAAACTGAGGGTCATATACCCAGCAGTGACTTCTGGGAATCTAGAATGAAAGAATGAGATTTATTTCAACTTCAAACATCTATGTGCAAGACTAGGGGAAGGGGAAATAAAGATGAATCTAAAAATTTACCTGGCACTTTTCCAAGAACAGAAGCAAAAATGACAGCTGGTTTCTAGCTACAATGCAGGTGGCAAAGTTCCCAATACCGTAACAGACACATTTCAAATGGCAGGGTCTTGTGACCAGGTTCTCTCCTGGGATGGAGCCAGGGGCCATATTTGATTCATTTGATGAGTCAAGGTGCAGGTTTCCAAGGACATCTGAAAGAGTCCCCATAGGGGACTTCAATTGTTCCAGGTGTTTTGTAAGACATCTGTTGATAGTGTCTGAAAGAGCAGTCCCCAAATGCAGTCAGAGGGCATGCTCTGTCCCGTGAACCAAATCACTCACAAAACAAGTCCACAGACCCAGGGAAAGAGGGAGCAAAAAGGCTTTAACTCCTTAGAGAGAAAAGCCACTGACCTCCCTCTCAAACATGCCTGGGACGTGCAGCAACATCTGGCCATCTGAAACCCTGGACTCTCATGGCCCAAAATCCAAGATGATGTTTCAAGCAAAAAACAGGCTTCATTCATGGGCCCAGTGTGCATCTAAAACTGTAATATGGACTAACCCCCATTTAACAGGAGGCTTCTAGCAAATGTAGACTATGCTCTGAAATGCCATTTTTTTTTTGACTATAACAAAGAATAGAGGCATATAACACTCAAAATCATACTATAAGTGGCTAGGGGTAGGAATATTTAATGTGTAAAAAGTTCAAGGAAAGAGAGGTAGTCTGGGCACTTCAAAAAATACTCCGTTTAAATCTCATATAGTGGGTACTCTTGCCTCTCTTTTTACTATTCTGGTATTGAATTTAGTTGGACAAATCTGTAGGCAAAACAAAAAGCCATAAAATCTAATAAAAAGATGCCAATTTTTCACTTATCAAACCAGCAAAGATACCTTTAAATAAGACCCCAAGCTAGAAAAGGTTGCATGAAAAACTGGCTTGTTAAACCCTTGCAGATAAAGTAACTAGTTAAAGCTCACTGGAGAGCAACATGACAATGACTAGCAAGTTGGTCACTATCTTTCACTTAACAATTCCACTTCTGGGACTATTATTCTAAGAAGGTCATCTTAAGTTTGGTGAAAGCATTATACAAAAAGTTGCTCATTGCAAAGTTATATATAATAATAACTAAAAAATGAATGAAAAAATGTAAATGTCCGTCAATAAAAATAACTATGGTAATGTCTGCTTCATACATATTATGTTGCCACACATTTAGTTTAGGAAGAGACTACAATTGTATGGAGGAACAATGTCTATATTATAATATTGAGGAAAAGCAAAGATAAATATATATTTCAGCAATGATAGTGAATATTTATTATTGTCTTCTGTGCAACAGGTAACTACTGTTCTAAGCACTTAACTAAATAGCCTCTTATTAATCCTTTTTCGAGGGAAAAGAAACTGAAGGTTAGAGTAGTTAAGTGCCAAAAAACAGAACTGTAAGAGAAGTGAGAATTAGAACCCAGCATGTACACCCTCTGAAGCAAAATGTCCTCAAAGAAGGACTGACTCCCATCTTTATCCACATTCAGGCCCTCCCCCTACTTACTACCCCTACCCTTGGTCAGGTGGTACCCACCTAGTGCTGAACTCCAGAAATCAGAGATAAGCAGGTCCTCCCTAGTGAGAAAAAATTTAAAAATGGCATAATTACATCCTGTTCATTTCAGGGCCGCCCTAACAGGGACTCTCCTGATGACCTGAATGCATAAAAGATGAAGTGCTCTGTGATACAGAGCCCACCCTGACCAATGCAGGGAGGATACACATGGATCATGTCTAGAGCCAGAGCACAAAAAGGGCAGAAAGGTCAGGAGAGAGGGCTCTGGAGGAGGCCCCCAATTCCCGCAGATAAGCCTGTGTCTATTCTGTATCTCAGGTCCACATCAGAGCCTAGCGTAGAATTTCAGCTCAATAAATGGTTGTTACATACTCGGAATTAGCCTTTCTGTGCTTTAGTTTCCTCAGTTCTAAAATGGGCATAAGAACCATCCCTATCACAAAGTATTACAGGAGGCATTTTTAATGGGTTAACATTTCTTAGCACAGTAGCTGGCACACAGTAGGTACTCAATGAGTGGCCTCTGCTATAAATAACTCTCAGGGGAAAGTAAAAGAGACAAAACCATGTGTCTGGGCTTTCTTTATTCAAGTCAAGTGATTTCCACAAGCCTGGATCAAAAAAAATAGTCAACAGTGAATTTCAACTGACATGCCACAAGCCAAAGGCAGCGTGTAGAGGCCTCAGAGAAGAGTAAAGATAATTGAAAAACATCTGTCCAGAGGTTAGCCCATCCTCCTCATAGTGGGTAAAGGAGAGTGCTAAGGTACACAGTTCTTTTTAAACTGGTGAGTATGAGCATGGATCAGCATGTAAAGTGTTGTGTCCCTGTCTACTCAGGGTGCTAGGAGAAGCAGGAAGTTTCTGGGGTATACTGAAGAAGTTGAGGAAATACTAACAACGTCAAGGGATAAAAAAAGTGCCTAAGCTTGGTGCCTGTGGCTCAAGCGGCTAAGGTGCCAACCACATACACCTGAGCTGGCAGGTTGGAATCCAGCCTGAGCTGGCCAAACAACGACAGATGCAACTAAAAAATAGCCGAGTGTTGTGGCAGGCGCCTGTAGTCCCAGCTACTTGGGTGGCAGAGGCAGAAGAATTGCTTAAGTCCAGGAGTTGGAGGTTGCTGTGAGCTCTGATGCCAATGCACTCTACCCAGGGGGACAGCTTGAGGCTGTGTCTCAAAAAAAAAAAAAAGTGCCTAAAATGTTCTCCATCTGCCTCTCCCTACAACCCCACACACATTCACTTTGACTGACAGCTTTTGAGAGCTTAGAAAGAATTCCTGCTGCTTTTGTTTCAGGCTCAGCTGGTCAGCAACTTTTTCTTTTTCTATTCAAAGAGAACCTCTAAGTCCACACTCCTCTTGACTTTATAGGGGAGAAGAGCATACAAAATTAGTTTCAGATTTTTTTCTTGTGATGGCCCTTAGATGCTGACCTGAAGTGCTAACTAAAGCTGTTATTCAGCTTTAACAGGACTGTAAATAAATAAAGGTAAAAATACTATGAGTAACAACAGTAATGAACATTTATTGAGTGCTTTATTTGTGTTAGGCATTGTGTACTTTCTAAGGTACAAAGCATAGAGAGATTTAGGGTGGGAGAGTCCAGAATAACTGAGAGCTGGAAACAGGTTTTGGAGTCCATAAGGAGCTGGCTTTGAAATCTGGTTCCATACATTACCTATGTCTCTTTGAGACTGTTACCTACCAGGATCCTTGCCTGGCCGCCACACTCAACAACAATAAAGAATGTAGAATGCTTAAGCGAGTGCCAGGCACACTACAACTGTTGGATAAATTTATGGTAATCACGTGTTTATCATCTCTTAACATCACCAGTAATAACATTTGCATAACAATAGTAAACATAGCACTTACCGCGTGCCAGGAAATGGTTTCCGTTTACTAATTCTGAATTCTCAAAAGAAGCCCATGTAAGTACTATTTTTATTACCATATCACAGGCAAAAAACTGAGGCACTGAGATTACAAGGGGCCAAAGGTCACACAGCTGCAACTACAATTAAAAGGAAAGACGACCTTTATTGAACGCTTACTATGATCCAGACCTGTAGTGACTTATTACCTCCGTTAAGTCCTCACAAAACCCTTAGAGGGTTTGCAGTATATCCTGATTTTACAGATGGGGAGACTGAGGCTCAGAGAGTTGACCACGGACGTGGGGATTCGCGCCAGCACCGACCCCTCTTCACTCACTCAGCCTCCCGGACACGACGAAGGACGACTCCGCTGTCCGCCTCGAGCTCTGTCTCCGGGTCCCGGGCCACCACCTCTCTTTGTCGCGGCCGCCGTGCAGCCGAGCGCCTCCTCCGCGGAGCCGCAGTCTGCCATGATTCCCGCGCGGTAGTCGAGATACCCGCCATTAGCCTCTGACTTCACCGCCGTGCGACGCTCTTGGCTCTACGTCATTGCCACGAGCCGGGAGTTTCGGTCGTCCGTAGGCGGGGAGGCGCCTGACCTAGATGCTCTCTGCGGCTCGCGTAGGTACCGGACCGGAAACACTGGGACCCTGCCGCCCCCCCATTCAGGGACCAGAGTCCCCAGACTTCGAGCACTCGGCTTCCTAGCTACTCCGGTGGGTGGGCGGTGTTCGGAGGCGCGGGGACCCTTAGGGGTGCGAGCCCAGCCTAGATCGTGACCAGGCGCCGTTTGACCCCCGGACCTTTGCTCACCTTTTTTCAGTCCCCACGAGCTGCGGCCAGATACTTTCCAGAAGCCTCATGCGGTTACTGATCGCTTCCTCATCCTGGGGTCTGTCTGGCAGCGTAATGGCCCATTCAGCCCCACTGAGGCCACTTCCTTCGTGGAGCTGCCACAACGTCCAGACCACTTCTTGACACCCCCGACCCCTGGGTTATTACTGCCACTTCCCAGGCTATCAGAGCCTTTTCTGGTCACATCCTGACGTCCCCCTGCCCCAAGGTCATTACTGGGCTCTTTTAGACTTTTCAGAGATAAGAGAGTGGACCTGGCAGTGTAAGGCCCAGTTCTTTGGGAACAAGGTTTAGGGGGGCTTCAGGCTGCTGTCCTTGGTTCTAGGAACAGAAATGCCTCCGCCACAGGCACCCACATACTTTCCATAGAGTACAATGAGTATGGTCCTGTAGAGGCTCAGTCAAGATATCTAGAGCTGAGAAATAATAGAGGCCATCAAAGGTTGAGTGGGGTCCTCTCTAGGGACTTCTGTGTTTCAGAGGGATTTAACAAACTGTATTGTTTCCCACAGATGGCAGAATGGTGAGCAAGCATGAGATCACGTTGCTGGGGACATTAAGCTTGGAGAAAGTGACAACAGGAATAAAGTTTTGAAGTGACCAAGGGTTTGTCATATGGAAGGATTAGACCTGGTTTTATGTGTTCCTGGAGAATACTATCCAGACCAGTGAGTGGAGGTTACTGGGAAGCAGAATTTAGTTTGGTAGAAAAATAAATTTATGAATTGCCAATCTCTGTCTCTGGAGGGAGCAAGGCAGAGACAATCAAGGTAATTTTTGGAGGAGAGTACAAGAGACAAAGATTAAATGATGCCAGGGTCCCTTTTGATTGTGAAATTCTACGGTCTGAGTTATCTTTCTCTTATGGGAGTTTGAAAGCCACTTAATAAAGTTCTCCTTGTTCTTTTGAAACTTGCCCAGCTCTAGAATTCTGCGTGCTCAGATTACTTTTGGGCTGTTAAGGTGATAGTTCTCTAATTTAGGTTCCATTATTACTATGGCAGCAACATTAATTCGCATGGCTGTTTTTAACACCCAGAACATTTTCACAATAATTATTTAATTTTTTTCTTCTGTGAGTCTTGTAGTACTTGCTTATCATAACTGTTAAAGAAACTTAATTCCCTTACTCTGAAGTCTCTGTTATTCTCCTTTCCTTCTTTTTTTTCTGAGACAAGAGTTTCACTTTGTCACCCTTGATAGAATGCTGTGCCGTCACAACAACCTCAAACACTTGGGCTTAAGTGATTCTCTTGCCTTAGCCTCCAAAGTAGCTGTGACTATAGGCGACCACCACAACGCCTGACTATTTTTTCGTTGTTGTTGTAGTTGTCGTTGTTTAGCAGACTCGGGCCAGGTTCGAACCCACCAATCCTGGTGCATGTGGCTGGTGCCCTAACCACTGAGCTATGGGCACCAAGCCCTTTCCTTTTTTTATTAAAAAAATTTCTTTTTTGGTTCCCTTCTTTATTTTGAAACATCATTGTCACCATTATAGAAAGTTCCTTTGAAATGTACCATTTGTTTAACCCTGCTGGGTCACATGCTCTTTCACGGGTTTTTGAAATAGCTATTTCTTGTGTTTGTTTCAGAATCAAGGCGCTGATGTTTGAACTGGAAGCTCCAAAACTTTTAAAAAGAACCCTCAGAATGGCTTTGAACTGGACAAGCTAGAAATTTCTTCAGACTACTGCCTCCACATTTGTCTACCCCATTGGGCCTTCGTGGAGAGGTCTTTCTGCCACACTGACTCCCATGGATCCAGACTAGTAGATTTGACCTTTCTGCTAGGATTCTCCCACTTTATTATATTCTTGCTTCAAGTTGTAAGAGATGTAGAGATATTCATGAAACTGAAGAGCCTACAAGGAAGAGAAGTGACATTTTCATGCTAAATGAAAACAAAGCAAGTGGCAGTTGTGATAACACGTGAACCTGCCACATCTGGATTCACTGGATTGTGAAGAAAGAGTAACAGCCACAGCTGGGGACAAAGAAGTGATACTGAAAAAGTAAAACCAAAAGAAGAGAATGAGGACGGCTGCTAAGTAAATGGCCACCTCCACCTCTGTAGAGACAAAATTAGCCTCGTGGTGAGTTCCAGGCCTACTGTGGTTTAGCTCTCAGTAGGCTACTGGATCTTTTGGGTTAGGTGCACATTTCTAGCCAGATTATCTTGCTTTTATTAAGCAGCCAAGTTAAACATGTGAGCCGTTTCTTTCCAAAACTAATCTATTTTAATCTCGAAAGCCTCTGGTAGTGTTTGAATGAGTTTGGCATTGCTGGTAGATTATAGAAAAGATAGCCACATCCAGAACAGGGAGCCAGCTCTGATAATAATGTGGGCAGTATAGTGTTAATGTTGGAGAGACAAGGAATGGTTACTTTTGAGAGTTATACTAGAAGAGGTTTGGCTAGATGGCTATTGCAGGGTATTACTCAATGTTTGCCTGAAACTCCAGTTCCTTTCTCAACTTGAAAGGGATTAATCCTTTCTCATAATACGGTTCAGCAAACATTAATTAGGGAGTTGAAAGTGAAAGGCATGGTTTAACTAGAATTTGCAGCTTTTAGTGATTAGTTATATATGTGGAAATAAAAAAGATGGAGCAGTTGAAAAAAACACTCAAGTTTCCTTTTGTGTTCCTGTATGAACAGGGGTGCTTGAACTCAGAGAGGGTAGGGAAAGGGAGGGACAGAGCCAGTGTCAAGTTTCTGAGTTAGCTTTGAAAAGCTTTGAGGCTTTTCGATCTGGACTTGTCTGACAGCCAGTTGTACCTGTGCCTCTAGAACTCGGGGAAAGTGGACTGTGCCAGAGACAGAGCTGGTGCTTGTTATCAGGAAGATGAAGTGGAAGCCAGGGAGAGAGGCTGGAGAAGGCATAGATCCAGAGGAAAAGTGCACAAGTGACAAAGTGGTCAAGTTTTTCCTTGTGCTACAGCCTCATAAATGGAATTATGGAGATTCAGAAGTAAAACCAAAGCCCAGCCTTTGAAGAATTTGCTTTGTGATCTTAGAGAGGAGATCATCATAACATTAAGAAATTATAATTAGGGCAGCACCCAAAGCTCAGTGGGTAGGGTGTTAGCCACATACACCCAGGCTGGAGGGTTCGAACCTGGCCTGGGTCAGCTAAACAGAATGACAACTGGAACAAAAAAATAGCCGGGCATCGTGATGGGCGTCTGTAGTCCCAGCTACTTGGGAGGCTTAGGCAAGAGAATCACTTAAGCCCAAGAGTTTGAGGTTGCTATGAGCTGTAACTCCACGACACTCTACCGAGGGCGACATGATAAGACCCTGTCTCGAAAAAAAAAAGAAAAATTATAAAGAATAATTATACTGCAGAGTAGTCTATAAGAGTCTTTAGGGATAAACAGAAGGTTATGGAAATTCGGAAGAAAGATTTCCCTGGGCTTATGGAATCAGGAGAAGGTTGATGAACAAGCATGCTTGAGTGATACCTGGTGAGGTTTGGACTGGCAGAGAAGAGTTCAGTGTTTCTTTATAAAACCTCATAGGCTCCTGTTTTTCCCCTTTTATAGACTCACTGTCCTATGTTGAAATCGCTTGTTCACATGGCAAACTTGGAGCATGCTGTAGGCACTCAGAAAATGTTCGTTGAGTGAATGTATGCATTCCTGGTAGAAGGGTTATTTCTGGAGGTCTTTGAGCTCAGCAGTTGTGCAGAGTGAATTGAAGACACCCCTAACTTCTTTTGTTATCAGAGCCTTAAAAGAGCGTTATCAGGCCATGTGGTTGTATAGTTAAGGTTCAGTGTTTCAAGTAAGAGCAGTCATTGTGGGCGCTCGTTTTTCCTCTTGCTACTCATGTCTTTTCTAGCAGATGGTCTGACAGCTGGATAGAAGCATATTTTTAGTTTGACTCTCCTGCTCTTATGGAATGGTTTTATCTATTTGTAGCTATTGGGGTTCTTTCTCCTCTGGGGTCACCAGACGGCTTTTACACACAGTAATGAGCCCTCTTCAGGCTGGGAAATTGGAACCTGTGTTTTAAAATGCCATGATCACTGGATAAAAGGAAACATGGCTCCATTCTGTTCTCTTGCCAGGTGGAATTATTTTTTTCTTTATGATGGTTCCAAGGTAAAGGAAGAAGGAGATCCAACAAGAGCTGGCATTTGTTATTTTTATCCTTCCCAGGTAAGCCACATAGCATTTTATTGTTCAGTGGGGATCCATCCTGTTGCTTCCAATTGGTAACATTTCAGAAGTATAGGTTTTAGATTAGGACAGTTCTCTGCCAATCCAGGCATTTGACATTTCTACTATCTTATTCCTAGTTGTATTATTTCGTATTGCTCTGGTCTTAAAGTTCCTAGGTAGCTCAATACTTCTGTCATCCCTAGCTTTCTGTTTCCATTGTGGAACAGAAAGTTAGGGATGCTTTTGTCTGTCTCTCTCTGTCCCCAATTTTTTTTATCAGCTCATTTTTAAAAGCTTTTATTCAAACGTACAAAAGTAGAGAGGAGAGTATCTAGCTTCAAAAGCTGTATACATTTGACCAATATTATGTGACCTATCCTAACCTCCTCTTTCCTTTTTTCCCCTACTGGGACAAATTCTAGATGTTGTGTCATCTTGCCAGCATCAAATAACATCTCTAATTGAAAAGGACATTATTTAAAACATTACCACATCTAGCAGAAGTTACAATAATTAGGCTAGGCATGATAGGTCACTCCTGTAATCTCAGCATTTTGGGAAGCTAAGCTGGGAGGATCTCTTAAAGCTAGAAGTTTGAGACTGGTCTGAGTAACATAGCAAGACACCTATCTCTATAAAAAAAATAGAAAAATTAGCAGGGCATGATGGTGCATACCTGTAGGTCCAGTTACTCAGGAGGCTGAGCTAGGAGGATCGCTTGAGTCCAGGAATTAGAGGTTGCAGTGAGCTGTGATGAAGCCACCATACTCTAGCTTGGAGTCTTGACTCTGTCTCAAAAATAAAATAAAATTGTAATAATGAGTAACAGTAGTTCCTTAATATCATGAGATACTCAGATGATATTCAATTTTTTCTATGTTGAGCCTGGTGCAGTGGCTCAAGCCTGTTACCCCAGTACTTTGGGAGGCCAAGGTGGGAGGATTACTTAAAGCCATGAATTTGAGACCAGTTTGAGCAATGTATCCAGACCTTGTCTCTACCAAAAAAAAAAAAATAGCTGGCCATGGTAGCATGCACCTGTAGTCCTAACTACTCAGGAGGATTGCTCGAACCCAGGAGTTTGAGGTTACATTGAACTTTGATCATGCCACTGCATTCCAGCCCCAGGGGGATACCCTGTCTCTGAAGACAAAATACAAATGGAAAAAACCCTAAATTTTTCCTTGTTATCTTAGATGTTACTTAGTATGTCCTGCCTTCCTTCCATTAATCTGTCTACTCATTTTTCTATCCTTCTATCTCTTTCTTTGTTTTTCCTAATCCAGATCCAAATAGCATTCACATATGTTATATGATTATTTTGTATTTTTCATGTTTTTTAATAACATTCTTCATTTACCTGCTTATCCTTTTTATCCCCCCTATGCCAATTGAATTATTGAAGAAACCAGGTAATTTGTGCAGGAGAATTGTAAAATGTCCCACACTCTGGATTCGGCTGTCTACTTCCTCATGTGGTATCATTTCATGTCCTCATCCATTGTATTTCCTATTTATTTATTTATTTTTTGAGACAGAGCCTCAAGCTGTCACCCTGGAGAGAGTGCTGTGGCATCACAGCTCACAGCAACCTCCAATTCCTGGGCCCAAGTGAGTCTCCTGCCTCTGCCTCCCAAGTAGCTGGGACTATAGGCACCCACCACAACGCCTGGCCATTTTTTGGTTGCAGCTGTTATTGTTGTTTGGCGGGCCCGGGTTGGATTCGAACCTGCCAGCTCAGGTGTACGTGGCTGGCGCCTTAGCCTGTTGAGCCACAGGCGCCGAGCCTGTATTTCCTTTAAATTCATAGCAAGCTCTAGAGCCTTGATTAGGTTCATATTCAGTTGTTTGAGGCATTGAACATTCTTCAGTATGTGGTGTTTTCACTTGCATCACATAATGTCTGGCTGTCCCACCTGGTTTAGTTAAGGCTAAGATCTGTTAAGAGATTCTGTATATTAACTCATGTGATTACATGCTGAGTTGGAAAATTGGGATTAATCTGGGCCACTCTGGCCACTCCAGGCAATGGATTTGAATAGGAATGAAAGGCTCATGTTTCTGATCAAGCAAGTGGCTGTAATCTTAGGAACAAAATACAGTTCTGTGCAGTTGGCTCATGTGTTCACTGTGGGTATTCTCTCTGGCTGGATTTAGCCTGCAGGCTTTAGTTTGCTCTAAGAAATGTTGCAAGAGTTCAAGGATTTCAACTTGATGTCTGGAATGTGCTCTTTTCCCACAGACCTTGCTTGATCAACAGGAGTTGCTTTGTGGACAGATTGCTGGAGTTGTCCGCTGTATTTCTGACATTTCCGGCTCTCCTCCCACTCTCATTCGTCTACGGAAACTTAAGTTTGCCATAAAGGTCGATGGAGATTACCTTTGGGTAAGTTGAACAGGCAGAATCAGTGCTGAAGTGTTGCGATGATAAACTTTAGAAAGTTATACTTTCTATGGATCTCGAATTTAGATTCTGTCCCCTATTATTCTTGTACTGTGTTCAGTAGTCATCCACATTTTCTGTGACATTCTGCCAGTGCCTGTCATAATTGAGTGCTGTTCAAAACAATTCTAACATAGCCTCCATCACACATGGCTGGTTTCTCCTTTTTGGTGTTTTGTTGTGTTTTGAAAGACCTAGGCCGACCTGTGAAAATTCTGTGTAGTCCGTATCATAATTTTTTATCTCCATCCCTTCTTTTTTATACTCTATATACTTACTGGGAAGTGACCCACCAAAGATATTGATGGATATATATTAAGTTTAAGAACCTATTTTTTAAAAAAGAATACAAATTGTTCCTTTTTTATTTTATTGTTTATTTATTTATTTATTTTTGCAGTTTTTGGCCAGGGCTGGGTTTGAACCCACTACTGCCGGTATATGGGGCCGGCGCCCTACTCCTTGAGCCACAGGCGCTGCCCTATTTATTTATTTTTTGAGACAGAGTCTCACTTTGTCACCCTCAGTAGACTGCCATGGCGTCACAGCTCATAGCAACCTCAAACTCTTAGGCTGAAGTTATTCTCTTGCCTCAGTCTCCCAAGTAGCTGGGACTATAGTACCTGCCAGTTTTTTTTTTTTTTTTTTTAAGAGACGGGGTCTCGCTCTGGCTCAGGCTGGTCTTGAAATCCTGAGCTAAAGAAATCCACCTACCTTGGCTTCCCAGAGTAGAATGGGTGGCTCATACCTAGAATTACAGGTATGAGCCACCATGCCTGGCCAAAAAACGATTCCTTTACATCTAGTGGTATCGTATTATGTAAAGTTCTGTTTTCCCTTGCCTACACTTATTTTAAGGCTTTCTAAGGTGAAATGATTCTTTTTTTTTGCAGTTTTTGGCCAGGGTTGGGTTTGAACCCGCCACCTTTGGCATATGGGACTGGTGCCCTACTCCTTTGAGCCACAGGTGCCGCCCTGGTGAAATGATTCTTTTTTTTTTTTTTTTTTTTTTTTTTTGATACAGAGCCTCAAGGTGTCACCCTGGATAGAGTGCTGTGGCATCACAGCTCACAGCAACCTCCAATTCCTGGGCTCAAGTTAGTCTCTTGTCTCCGCCTCCCAAGTAGCTGGGACTACAGGCGCCCGCCACAACGCCTGGCCGTTTTTTGGTTGCAGCCGTCATTGTTGTTTGGCCGGCCCAGGCTGGATTCGAACCTGCCAGCTCAGGTGTACGTGGCTGGCACCTTAGCCTGTTGAGCCACAGTCGCCGAGCTGGTGAAATGATTCCTAAATGTGGGGTGGTATGTTCAACTTTGTAGGTATTATTCCCAACATTTTATTATAAAAATTTTCTAACATATTGAACAGTTGAGAGAATTTCACAGTGAATACTTAATACCTCAATGATTCTTCATTAGCATTCCATTAGTTATACTTGCTTTATTGTGTATCTCTTTCTCCATCCCTTTATCCCCTCATCAGGCCTTACGCTTTTTAAAGTTGCACATATTAGTGTTCTCCTCCCCACCCCCAAATACTTCATCATGTTTGTCATTAGGGTCAGTTTGGGTTTGCGGTTCTTTTTGTCTTTTGAGGGAAATTTTACATACAGTGAAATACATGAACCTTGATGTACCATTTGATGCATTAGGACAAATGGTACTCCTGTACGCCAATCCCTGTTAAGATGCAGAATATTATTATCATGACTCCAGAAAGTTCCCACATCTTTCTCTAGTCATTTCTTCCCCTCTTTCTAGGCAATTATTGCTCTTAATTTTTTGCTGCAGATGTTCTAGAACATCCCATGAGTGGAATAATACATGTTAGATTATATGCTTTATACCTGAAGGGGTGTCTAACCTGCTGCCTGTGGGCCAAGTGCTGCTTTTGTGACGACTTTCTTTGCCTATTTGTGTTGTCAAATATCACAAACAGCATACACAAACCTTTTCTTTGCTAATCAGCTTTCGTTAGTGTTGGTGTGCTTACGTACTTAACCTGTGGCCCAAGACAACCCTTATTCTTCCGATACATGGCAGACAAAATAAAAGATTGGACACTCCTGTTTACCGGCTTTTGTGTCTCACAAAACACTTAACATCTTACACTTAACATTTGTAAGATTCACTCAAGTTGTTGCATGTATTGGTACTCATTCCATCTTATTATCAAACAGTATTCCTTTGTCTAAATATATCATAGTCTATTCGTTCTCCTTTTGATGGACACCTGAACTGTGTTTGGGGGCATTAAGAATAAGATTGCAAGGAATATTCCCCTGCAAGTCTATTTGTGGATTTATGTGTCAGGGCCCCAGGACTGGCCAGGTCTCCACCCAGCCAGACTGCTGCATTATCTCCCTTGGGAACAATTACCCTTAGGTGCCTGAGCTATTCACCTTAGCAGAAGGGAGAGAGAGAGAGAAACAGTCTTCTAGGGAGAGAAGCAGTCTTAATAGGAGAGTAAATTTTAGCAGTCTTGGTAGAGAGATGCCCTGCAAGCAGAAGCAAAGGAGTGAGAGTGAGTGTATCTGTGAAAGAACAGCATGCACGCTTCCTGACTCACCTCTCCTTTGGCTATTTACACCACAGGTGTAGAGACTGCCAATCACTGATGTTCTGGTCTCCCGAACTCTCCTGTAAAGGAGAGCTGAATCCCTTCCCCTAGCTCCTATCACCAAGGTGTTATATTACCGAGATGTTACCCGTGTTTCTTCTTATTATAGAGTGTTCCGAGCTTAACTCTCGCTTCTCCTTTCCTTGAGCTGTATGGTCTGCTGCATTTATGTTTTCAGTTCTCCTGGGTAAATATCCAGGCGTGGAATTGCTGGTCATATAGTAGGTATGCTTTTAATTTTTTTAGGAAATTGCTAGCTAGACCTTTTCATCGAGTGGTTGTTCCATTTCGTATTCCCACCACCAGTGGATTAGAATTCCAGTTATTTTGCATCCTCATCACTCTTGATGTTGTCAGTCGGTTTAATTTTAGCCATTCTGCAGGATATATAGGGGTGTGTTAATGTGATTTTTCTTTCTTCTTCTTCTTTTTTTTTTTTTTTTTGTTACTTGTGATTTCCATTTGCATTTCTCAGATAACTGATTATATTGGGGCCTTTTCGTGTGTTTAATGGCCATTTGTGTATCTTCCTTTGTCAAGGGTCTATTCAAAGCTTTACTTACTTTTTATTTTATTTTTTTTGAGACAGAGCCTCAAGCTATCACTCTAGGTAGAGTGCCGTGGCATCACAGCTCACAGCAACCTCCAATTCTCTTGCCTCAGCTTCCCAAGTAGCTGGGACTAAAGGTGTCCGCCAGAATACTCGGCTATTTTTTGGTTGTAGTTGTCATTGTTTGGCAGACCCGAGCTAGATTTGAACCCGCCAGCTCTGGTGTATGTGGCTGGTGCCTTAGCTGCTTGAGCTACAGGTGCCGAGCCTTTACCTACTTTTTAAATTGAGTTTCTTTCTTTCTTGAGTTGTAGTTCTTTATTATATTCTAGTTACCAGTGTTTTGTCAGATACATATTTTTAAAATATTTTCTCCCAGCTTTGGCTTGTCCATTAATTTTCTTAATGATGTCTTTTGATGAGCAGAAGTTTTAAATTTTAATGACATCTAATTTTTCAATTTTATCTTTTATGGTTACTGCCTTCTGGATCCTGTCTGAGAAACTACTGCCTACTGCATTGGAGAAGGTAGTCTCCATTTTTTTTTTCTTGGTGAGAGTTTTATAGTTTTGCCTTTTAAATTTAGGTTTATAATCCATTTTGGAGTAATGTTTGTGAATGATGTGAATAGAAGTTAAGGGTCATATTTTTCATATGGGTATCCAGTTGTTCCAGACTGATCCCTTTGAATCCTTTGCCAAAGATCAAATAAATGACCATTTCAGTGTGGGTCTATTTCTGGGCTCTTCCACTGGTCTGTTTGAAGATTCTATGTGAGTAACACACTGTCCCAATTTCTATAGCTTTATAACATGTCTTGAAACCAGATACTATAAATCCTCCAACCTTATTCTTTTTCAAAATAGCTTTGGCTATTTTATTTTATTTTATTGTTTTTTGGAGACAGTTTCACTTTCTCATCCTTGGTAGAGTGTTGTGGTGTCACAGCTCACAGCAACCTCAAACTCTTGGGCTTAAGCGATCCTCTTGCCTCAGCCTCCCAAGTAGCTGGGACTATAGGTGCCTGCCACAACACTCAGGTATTTTTAGAGACAGGGTCTCACTTTTGCTCAGGCTGGTTTTGAACTACTAAGCTCAGGTAATCCACCTGCCTTGGCCTCCCAGAGTGCTAGGTTTACAGGCCTGAGCCACTGCTCCTGGCCTCTTTTCTTTATTTTTAGAGACAGAGTCTCACTCTTTAGGTTGGATTGGAGTGCACTGGCATGACTGTAGCTCACTACAGCTTTGTACTCCCAGTCTTAAGTGATCCTCTTGCCTCAGTTTCTTTCTATTTTTAGTAGAGATGGGGTCTTCCTCTAGCTCAGGCTGGTCTCAAACTCCTGAGCCTAGGTGGTCCACGTGCCTTGGCCTAACAGAGTGCTAGGATTACAGACATGAGCCACCTTGCCTGGCCTGGTTTGGCTATTTTAGGTTGTTTGTATTTGCACTGTCAAATCAGTTTGTTGTTGTTGTTTTGTTTTGTTTTGTTTTTTGTAGAGACAGAGTCTTACTTTATCGCCCTTGGTAGAGTGCTGTGGCGTCACATAGCTCACAGCAACCTCCAACTCCTGGGCTTAGGCGATTCTCTTGCCTCATCCTCCCGAGTAGTTGGGACTACAGGCGCCCGGCATGATGCCTGGCTATTTTTCTGTTTTGCAGTTCGGCCAAGGCCAGGTTTGAACCTGCTACCTTTGGTATATGGGGCTGGCGCCCTACTCGATGAGCCACAGGCGCTGCCCTTTTTTTTTTTTTCTTTTTTGAGGTAGAATCTCACTATGTTGTCCTGGGTAGAATGCTGTGGTGTCACAGCTCACTTGGGCTTAATTAAGAGATTCTCTTGCCTCAGCCTCCCAAGTAGCTGGGACTACAGGCGCTAGTCGCAACACCCGGCTATTTTTTTGTTGCAGTTGTCATTGTGTTTAACTGGCCTGGGCCGGGTTCAAACCTGCCAGCATCGGTGCATATGGCCGCGGCTGTAACCACTGTGCTATGGGCACTGAGCCCAGTTTGTCGGTTTCTAAAGAAAAGCTGGTGGGATTATGATTGTAATTGCATGCCATGTATAGATTACCTGGGGAAGAAGAAAGCACTTCCTATGTGCCAGACTATTGCAAGCTCTGGGAATACATTTGTGAACAAAACAAAGATCCTTGCCTGACTGTAGCTTACATTCAGGGGAAGTTTTTTTTTTTTTTTTTTTATAGTTTATTTGTTTTCTGTAGAGTTTATTAGTTTCAATTTTTGATGATTCTTTTGGGACAGATTCATAGAGGTAAAATTACTGAGTCAAAGAATATGAACTTTCAGGCTCCTTAAACATGTGACTAATGACTTTCTAACTCAGCAAGTATGTATCTTCTGTAGAACTCAGCACTACACTCAGCATTTTGGGGATCTGGGACTGTGAGGACACAGTCAGTTTCTGCTCTCAGAGCACTTCATCCATCTGGAGAGACAAGATGCCACTTGTGCAACAGTTTGAGTTCTGTCCAGTGTGTGTAATGAAACTCAATTAAATTTCTGATGTCCAAATACCAATCCTAACAATACATGGGTGAGAAAAGAGGCCAGTCTTGGCTCGTCTTTCCAATACAGGTATCACAGAGGTGCTGGAATCTGTGGGGCACTGAAGTGTATAGGGAAGACCTGGGTAAATGAGAGCATTTCAGGTTGGACAAGAATAGAGGTACAGAAAGTACTTGTTCTCTGTGGACACCAGCTTGGCTGGAGTGGAGGATATAGACTAGGGCTATAGAAGATCAATTTTGATGGGCCAGTGAGATCTGCCAATAGGGAGCCCTGGATGCCAGGATTCTGGGTGTGGACTCAAAGAAAATAAAATGCTCGTCTTCCTGGTTTCCCTTTGTATAGGTGCTGGGCTGTGCTGTAGAGCTCCCTGATAGCAGCTGCAAGCAGTTTCTGGATCAGCTAATTGGATTCTTTAATTTTTACAATGGACCTGTTTCTCTGGCTTACAAGGTATTAGTATAATGTTGAGCATCTCATTACCAGAACACACACTTGCTCTGGGGTCTGTTAGACTTTACATAAACACATCGTGTCCAGCAACAATGTCAAGGGCCCTTGAAGCCCCTCTCAGATGCCTTGGTGCCCAGTTCCATAAGTCCCATTCATTCCAAATGTTTATCCCCTCTCCTCTTCATCTTGGATGGTTAGAAAGACCCGTAATACTTCTATTCACATAATTCACAAATACTAATCCAACTTTCCATCCTTGTCCAGAAGATTCCCCGGATCTGTGATAGGGTGGGTTATCAGAGTGGGAAGGCGGGTGTTCACGTGTGGAAGAAGGTCAAAATTGGCCTCCTTCTGGCCAGGTTTTTATTGAGGAACAGTTTTCATGGTAGTTGGGATTCTTGCCAAAGAGTCTGTCCCTCAAAATGTCAGACATTGACCTCAGGCTGTTTGTGTTTTAGAACTATTCTCAGGAAGAACTGAGCACCGAGTGGGATACCTTCATTGAACAAATTCTGAAAAACACCAGTGATCTGCATAAGATATTCAATTCCCTTTGGAACTTGGACCAAACTAAAGTAACATCCTTATTCTCATCCTCCTTATTCATTTCATGCATAAGAATAGAGCTTTTTACTATTCCTTAAATGAACTATTTCTGGAGAAATGAGTAGACTGTCATAGCTCATGGAAGGTCATAGTTAACCCCTGCATTCAGTCAGTAACTGTGTGCACTTGGTGCACTTGGACAAGGCAGCTCACCACTTAGAGCAGCGGTTCTCAACTTGTGGGCTGTGACCCCTTTGTAACAACGAAAATACATCCTGCATATCAGATATTTATATTACGATTCATAACAGTAGCAAAATTATAGCTTATGAAGTAGCAATGAAAATAATTTTATGGTTGGGGGTCACCACAACATGAGGAACTGTAGTAAAGGGTCGGGGCATTAGGAAAGTTGAGAACCACTGGCTTAAAGCCTCACTTCCCCTATTCATAAAATGGTTCTACAACTGTTGGGATGATAAAATAAGGCAGTACCTAAGATGACACCAAATAAATACTCAGGAAAAGGAGTATGTATTTAGGGAGTATATTATTATTTTGCTGATGTCTCGTAAGTATTGAACTCAGTAATCTGAAGGTCTCCTTTTGTTTTAGTATCAAAAATGCCTAGCATAAACATTTTAAGGCCCAAGTTACTGTCTCTGAGAGAGAGTGACTCTCAGAGAGGGAAATGTTTTTGTCTCCTGGGAGACACTGGCCTGAGTGCCAGTGAAACCAAGGTTGCTTGTATGGCTGTCCATTCAGAACTATCAGAGCCTTGAGCATCTCACATCTCATTGCTGTAGTAAATAGTGTCCCTTTAGTAGTAAATAGTGTCCCTTTAATGGGTGTGGAGCTGTGTCAGCCTTCACAGATCATGATTCCACTAGAAATGGGGCTTTCCCTGCATCTATTTGGAAGACTTTTTGAAGTTGGCCCCAAAGCTTGGCCCCAGTGCATCTGGGATTGGCCATAGTCTTGAGGCCATGAAAGGATCAACTTAACTTTTCATGTGTCAGCAGCTCCAGAGTTTAGCTTTAGTGACACTGAGTTCCAGCAGCTAATGGATCCTTGCAGGTTTTAGCTTCCAAGCAGCAGGTAGAAATAGGAAGAGGCTGCTGGTTATTGTTGGCCACCCTTGACCAGGTCCAGATCCTTTTCCTGTGTTTTTTGAGACTTCCAGGCAACTGACTACTTACAAGGAATATGGAAGTGAGGTGTATTTTCCTGAGTCCAAGACTGTGATGTTTTCATTTGATGTTATGAAATGGGACCTGATCAGATGTCAAGCCAGTTGTGGAGCCATAGGGATTGTGCTTCAGATTGGTGGTGGAGGGCAGGGTGGGTGTCCTCTATCTGTCTGCCTCTTATGTCAGCAGTGATAGTCAGGGTCTCTTAGATTACCTACTTTGTCCCCTGTGAATAGCCTTATGCCATATTTACCATACCTTCCAGCTTCTGGAGAGGCTTCCTTGTTCTAACAATTTAGCATTTTTTTGGTGTCAGCAGTTCTGGGTATAGCGAGGTAGAATAGACCCAGTGCATGACATAGATTTTACTGTGTGACACATTCTCCCTTTTCTAGGCTTTGAGCTACAGCTTGTCCATCTGTTGTACTGCCCTCCCCTTCTTTCTCTTCCTTTCTGATTGCAAGCATGCTGATGGGAGGCATGCCTCTTGTTCTGCACAGGTGGAGCCCCTGTTGTTGCTGAAGGCAGCCCTCATTCTGCAGACCTGCCAGCGCTCACCTCACATTCTTGCTGGCTGCATCCTCTACAAAGGACTGTGAGTAAAGTCAGACCCCTTTCCTCCAGCGCCATCCCCTGGTGCAGAGCTGACCATCAGCTGCCTCTGGGTCATGGTGGGCAGTTCAGTTTTCTGGCCAGTTCCAAGTGGGCTTGTTTTGGCACATATCAGGTAGATTAGATTGGATTTAGGATATAGACCTGTCTTTGAGCAAAGCTGGGATGGTGGAAATTGTTTTGTTGAGGAAAGAGTTAGGAATATAAAAGGGATCCATGTTAACTCTCAGTATGGGGCATGTGTAATAGTTCATGCTACAAAATGCTGATGTAAAGCCTTCAGTGTTGTCAGTAGCCAGTGTTGTAAGTCAGGGGTACAGAAGGGGCCTGCTGCGGCCTTCCTCCTGCTGCTCGGTCAGCTGGGCTTGCTGTGGCCCAACTCAGCAAAGCAGTGTGAGGGGCTTTTACTCAGGCTCCTACCAGCCTCTTGCCTGGGTCCATGTTTTGGTTGGCCTCTGAGAGGGCCAGCCTTCTTCATGCAGTTGGAGGGCCTCTTCATGAGCCTGAGTGCCTGAGAGGCACTCGTCTTCCAAGGCCTCTCTCCTCATGGAGGGTTTGCTCTCACAGCCCAGGGCAGACAAGGACATAGTGTTGTGCATAGAGCTTCCTGTCGACCAGATGACTGTGCCACGGAGGAGCTTCCTGTCCTGGCTTCTCTTCTTACCAACCATGTGCCCTTGGACAAGTTGCTTAGCTTCAGTTTATTTTTCTGGAAATAGTGATCCCTTGTGGCAAATGAAGTGAGATGACAGATGTGGAAGGAGGGAACAAAGTTCTTTGTGTGTGTGTGAGAGAGAGAGAGAGAGAGAGACAGACACCCTCTTCCTTTCGTGCTGTTCTCATCGTGATGGTTCTGAATCAGCGGTGGGGCTTCTAAGCTCTCTGGTGACATAGCCATCAAAGATAGCTTTTTGTTCCCTTTTCTTACTGTATACTTATTTATACATTTAGATTATACAGCCAATACATGAACACATTGTCAATGTTAAAAAAACCAACTAATAGAGAAACACAGAACATGATTTCAAAGTCTCTGCTCTCTCCCCCTCTCAGCCCGTCCTAATCATCAGTGGTTTTGTGAGTCTCCTTCCTTCCATTGCGCTGTGTGTTTTACCCACTTGTATGTGCATATACTGATTTTATTTTTTACTGTCTACGTACTGTCATGTAGGTAGTCTTCTTCTTTTTTTTTTTTTTTTTTTTCTTTTTTGAGATGGAGTCTCACTTTATTGCCCTCAACAGAGTGCTGTGGCGTCACAGCTCATAGCAACCTTCAGCTCCTGGGCTTAGGTGATTCTCTTGCTTCAGCCTCCCGAGTAGCTGGGACTACAGGCAACTGCCACAATGCCTGGCTATTTTTTTGTTGCAGTTTTGCTGGGTCCGGGTTCAAACCCGCCACCCTCAGTATATGAGGCTGGCGCCCTACCCATTGAG
>CAUYON010120395.1:0-65015 GCA_963573935.1 Arctocebus calabarensis
TGCTAAAGGAGTGTTAAAATCTCCAACTACTATGGAGCTGGAAGAAATCAAGTTACTCATGTCCATTAGAGTTTTTCTTAAAAATTGAGGTGCATTCTGTTTGGGTGCATAAATATTAATAATCGAAATCTCATCATATTAAGTATTACCTTTAACAAATAAGAAATGTCCATCTTTATCCTTCCTTATTTTGGTTGGTTTAAAGCCTATTGTATCTGCAAATAAGGTTGCAACACCTGCTTTTTTCTGTTTTCCATTTTCCTGGATTATAGATGACCATCCCTTCACTTTGAATCTATATTTATCTTTTAAGGTAAGGTGAGACTCTTGAATGCAGCATATATCTGGCCTGAGTTTTTGTATCCAGTCAGCCAATCTATGCCTCTTTAGTGGACACTTTAAACCATTCACATTAATAGAAACCAAAAATATATCTTGGGAAAATTTAGTGGACATTTTAAATCCTTTTGTCACTGTGTGAGTTGGACTTTGATAAAAAGTTTCTGGATGAGTTTACTTTTCTGTTGGAGCATTATACTGGTCATTATGGAGAATAGGTCTGAGAATATCCTGGAGAGCTGGTTTAGTTATGGCAAGTTTCTTCAACATGCGGATGTCATTAAAGTATTTAATTTCTTCTGCGTCTGCAGAAAGCTGGCTACACACCGCCATCTTGGCTCCTCCCCCCTATAGTTACATATTTTAAAGTCAACTTCTCAATTTCTGCCAAAATAAATGCTGCCTAATTTTGATGAGCATTGCTTTTAAACAGTAGATCTATGGTCATTTTTAACAATATTCAGTCTTTAAATCCATGGACATAAGATATCTATTTATTTAGATGTTCTAAAATTTCTTTGTTTTGCACTTGCAAATAATGTTTTGCACTTTTTGTTAAATTTATTTCTAAATAATTTATTATTTTATTGCTATTGTAAATGTAAATGGAATTATTTACATAATTTCATGTTCAGATTGTACATTAATAGTCAATAGAACTCAATTGTATTCTTGCTTCTATATCCTCCATCTTCGTTAAACTAATTTATTTGCTCTAATAGTTTGTGTGTATGTATTCCTTAGAATAGTCTATATGCAAGATCATGTCATTTAAAAATATAGTTTTACTTTATTTATTTATTTTGTTGGGGTTACAACATTCAGTAGAATATTTAATGAAAGTGTCAAGAACAGAAATACTTTTCTTCTTACTGAATGGAGAAAATGTTTAGTGTCATCATTAACTGTAATAGTAGCTATGGGTTTTTTGCTGATTACGTTATCAGGTTGAGAAAATTTTCTTTTATTCTCAGTTGTCAAGTGTATTCCTCAGCTAGGTCTGTCATAACAAAATACCATAGACCATGTGGTTCAAATAACAGAAATGTATATTTTCACAATTTGAGAGGCTGGAGGTCTTTGTTTAGAGTGTCAGCATGATCAGCTTGTAATGAGCTCTTTCTTCCTGGCTTGCAGATGGCTGTGTAACATGGCCTTTTCTCAGTGCACACCTGGGGAGAGGCAAAAGGCCAGAGAGCAAGCATTATCTCTCTTTGTATAGGATCACCTAGCATATCAAATTAGGAACCCTCCCTTGTGATTTTATTTTACCTTAATTACTTCCTAAAAGTTGAATCTTTGAATACAATCACTTTGGGAGTTAGAGCTTCAACATGCAACTATTGGAGGGACACAATTCAATTCATAGCACTAAGGGTTGTTTAATTTTTTTTCATTCAAGAAAGGATGACATATTTTGCCAAATGACTTTTTATGTATTATTTGAGATAATCACAAAGAGTTTGTCTCTTATTGTATTATATGGAACATTATATTAACAGCAAAACAACTTTGGATTTTTTTTTTTTTTTTTTGTAGAGACAGAGTCTCACTTTATCGCCCTGGGTAGAGTGCTGTGGCGTCACACTGCTCACAGCAACCTCCAGCTCTTGGGCTTAAGCAATTCTCTTGCCTCAGCCTCCCGAGTACCTGGGACTACAGGCGCCCGCCACAGCGCCCGGCTATTTTTTTGTTTTGCAGTTCAGCCGAGGCCGGGCTTGAACCCGCCACCTTTGGTATATGGGGCCGGCGCCCTACTCGCTGAGCCACAGGAACCGCCCACAACTTTGGATTCTTAAGGTAAATCTCATTTGACAATGGCATATAATCCTTTTTATGTGTTGCTGGAGTCACTAGTATTTTGATAAGGATTTTTATATTTATATTCATAGCTGTTCCTGGTCTATGGTTTTCTTACAATGTCTTTTGGTTTCAGTGTCAGGGTTACCTTGGCAAATGCTTTCCTGTCCTTTACACTTTCAAAGGGTTTGTGAAGATGGGTATTAATTCTTCTTTAAATATGTTAGGTGTGGTATAAATTGGCCATTGTAGTATTTGAGACTATTTTTTTTTTAATGAACAGTTCTTTGATTACTGTCTGATGTCTTTTCTTGTTATAAATCTATTCACATTTTTCTCAAGTCAGTTTTTATTATTTATGTCTTACTGGGAATTTATCCATTTCATCTAGATTATCTAATTTATTTACATGCAGTTTTTACAGTATTTCCTTATAGTCCTTTCTTATTTCTGGATCTTTAATTTCTGATTTAATAAATCAAGTCTTTCTTTTCTTTCCCAGTGGTCTTGGTAAAGGTCTATCAATTTTGTTGATCATTTCACAAAACCAATTTTTGATTTTCTTATGTTTCTACTTTTTATTTTGTTCATTTTACTCTAATCTTTATGTTTGTCTTCCTCACTTGCTTTGGGTTCACTTTGTTCTTCCTTTTTTGGTTTCTTAAGTCAGAGGTTCAGTTGTTATACTGAGATCTTTCTTCTTTTTGAATGTAGTGATTCACAGTTACAAATTGTCATGATAGCAATTCTTTGGAAGAATTTCTTTCGGGGACTTCCAAACCCATTCTGTCTCCTCTGGTGCATGCAAGGCTGCTGGTTGTCAATGTGATCCTGGGAATGTTGGTTTTCAAGGCTGCCATGGAGTTAGGGGGAGGATGATGAGAAAAGACCAAGTAAAATGTCACGAATCTTCCTGTTCTTCCCAAGAATCAGTTACTCTTCTTGAATAAATGTTCCTTATACTCCTTTGAAGGCTTTCAGTAATTTACAGAGTTCTGAAAAGAGTGGATTTTGGCAATGTTGGTTGGCCAGAGGTCTCATTGCTTGTAAGGAGAAATAGATTTTTAGAACTACTTGTTCCACTGTTCTTACTATTTTCACTCTATACTGTTTTCATTAACCAGAATTTATATTTGAGTTTTCTAAAAACTGACGTAATTTCACATATTAACATTTAAGAGAGAACTCAATGGGAAATCAATACAATAATTAATTTGCAAATGATTTTGGAATAATCTAACAATCCTTTGGAATGTCTTACTTTGATTTTCATTCTTCTTAGACCATAGAACTCTTCTTTCAAATTAAAGTCTGTACAGAAGTTAAATATATGTAAAACAATGCAAAATAAGGTTGCTTTATTTTGAAAGGGAAGTGAGATAGAGACCCTTGTGGATTTCTACCTGTTTTCCTCTTTGCTAGTAGGAGACCTTGAGGAAACCCCTGAGTTATTCAACAGATGCCCCAGGTTTCCAATAAATACAGTTTGAATAATAAAGAAGCAGCAGGAGAAGATTAAGTTCACAGAGAGAGGAAGGGGAATATGACTTTCCTAATACTCAGAGGTAAAGATATGGGTCCTGTGATTTGCATCCCAGTGTTCTCTATTTCCCATGGTGGAAAATTCTGTCTAACACTATAATATTTTTCCACTCTGTAACTGATTGAATTGTAATTCATTTTCATTGTTGATGCACATTATTTTCATCATTTAGTAATATTATGTATAATTTATTTATGAAAAAATATGTGCTGGTCCTGTCTTTTGAGGGGGAAACAAATATTTGATAACATGAAAACAACAAAAATAACATCTTTTAAAGTAAAAAAAAATCTTACTGTATAAATAAAGGCCATTCTCAAATTGAGTTTTATGTTACATTTTGACAAAGAAAAAAGTTCAAAGTTAAATATCAATGCAGGAAATTTATGAGAAAATGTAATCTCTCCAAAATAAACTAAACTTATCCTTTGAGCATCTGGATTTAACTAGATAATCATCCTATTTTTATTAGTTTTTCCTTCTTTTTCATTTCATTTTTAAAATATGAAAATAATGGGGAAAACTCTTTACTCCTTTGAATAATTTTGAACAATCCTGCATTATTTAAAGTGTATGACATGACCAAACACATCACACTGATCATACACCAGAAGGCAGTTCTTTCTTTCTGGTCCATGTCAGAAAATATGTTCGAAACCCCTTTTTTAGGACTCTGTGAAATCACTTTCTTGAGAATAAGGGGCATGCCTGTGGTGAGTGAATATCACTGATTTTTAATAAGCTGCTTCATTATATGTTTCTCTTTCATTTATTTCATTCATTTATCCAGCAACTAATACATTTATAAATGCAAATTTTTTAATGCGTGAACACTTATTTCACACATTAATGAAATAATGAGTCTTTATTTTATTTTGATATAATATTGATTTATCTGAAATATTTCTGATGGGGCATTAAAAAAAGCACCTTCTTTTCCAGTCATGAACTTTGCTCCTAATCTGATTTCTAACCCAGGATTAGAAATTCAAGAAATCTATCCACTTCCAATAATTACTCTCTTTTCATGATTATAAATACTACTTAGGCCAATCCTAGCTGTTCCCTGAGTGGATATTCAGTCAAATTATAGTAAGCCCAGTAAGATTTCTATTAAGGAAGCTATTGATGACCAGATCACTGGAATGCTGAGTATTCTCTGCAGAGCATTTTCCTCAACCTCTACATTTCTCTTCATGACCTAGAAAATACAGTTCAGTTTTCTGTTCTCTGGAAACAATCCCTGACTTCACCAGGAAGAGTTAGTTGCTTATACGTCTGTAGTTCGCAAAGCTGAAAATATCCTTGCTTTTTGGCATTAATCATAATCATATTCTTCATCCATTGCTTTTTGCCTTTATAATCCCTATACTTGGCACAGAGTAAGTATCCAATATTTTTTAAAAAATGAAAGAAGGAATGATGCATGATGTGTACCAGCATGCTAGGAAGTATGAGAAAATAAGATGAATTTATGTATTTGTCTCTGACAGGCTGGTAGGAATGTACTAGACTATTCTCTATAGCTATGGCAGACAGGAGAAATACCCTACACTCTGTCCTGACCGTCACTGTTTGAAAGAAATTGGCATAGTGTTCATTTAGACCAGGAGATCTAACTGAATCTGTCTGATCCACCACACTTTCTCTTTTAACTAAAATCAAGCAGCACTCAAGGGTTTTTCATAAATATTTTTTTAGATAGATGAATAGAAAGAAAAGATAAACTTCATCTAGAACATGCTCAACTTGTTCACAGAGAGTCTCCAAGTCATAAAAAACATCTAAATTTTTCTTAGATATATAGATTCTAGAAATACCTACAAGCTTATCAAATTAAGCTTCCAGAGGTGGGGAGTATGTGTCTAAATGAAAGTCCCAAATGTGTCTTTCCGTAAAGCTTACTTGAAAAACACTGATCTAGGGCATACTAAACACTGGTGTAAAACACATTTTTCTCTTGGTCTTACAGATATAAAAAGAGAGATGCAAAACGATTCAGGAGGTGACATTTCAACTCTATATAATTGTCACTTTTACCTTCAGATGATGTAGCCTTTCTTTCTCTTGCTTTTCAACATAAAAGGATAAATTAATTAGTGTTCTAATAAATGAAATAGAAATTGGCACACACATGCATACAGTTAAGACAACAAAACAAAACAAAATGAAAAATGGCTTTAACATACCCTTCCTTGTTCACCAAGGAATGCCAAAATAAATGTTAGGTAAAGTGCACTCTGTCTCTCTCTGGGCTATTTTCTTCCTGGGAAAGGGAGAGTCATAAGTAAAGACCTGTAGTCAAAGTATGTCAATATAATCTCTTGATATTTAAAAAGGAGTTTTAAACTTTACAATTCCCTTTTCTCTCCTGATGAAGCCTGACTCTCAAGACTATGATCGCTATGAAATTTGAAGTGTGTAATTGAACAAAAAATGCTCCTTTTCTCTAGCTCATGTCTGCCTATGTTTCTTCAGATACTTTCAGAAGCAGCTGCCAAGGTCTCAATATGTTAAGAAGTATTTTGGAAGCGGAAGCAGCACAAAGAGGTGAGTTTCCAGGATTAGTTGCAGTGCTGACACCTGGAGAAGGAAAAAGGCTCGGTGGGATGACTTTCACACTGCAGTACCCTTCCCAGAAACAGTAGCGAGGGCGGCAGGGAGTCTTTTAAACCAAAATTATCCCAGGTGAGCTTTGGAGCCCTACCCAGTGGGCCTGCCTTAGTAACTTGGCTGTAGATTAGTCTCCCGACCTCAAACAGACTGCAGAAAGCAAAGCCTTGTTGTAAAACTAGGCAGGGATATTGGATTCCCATCACTACTATAACAAATTACAAAAAATTCAATAATTTATCCAGCATGAATTATCTTATAGTTCTTTGGGTCAAAAGTCTACTCCAGGTCTTAGTAGGCTAAAATCTGAGAGTTGTCAGAGATGCATTCTTATTTAGATTCTTTGTGGAAAATCGGTTTCCTTGCTAATTTAAATTATTGATAGAATTCAGATCCTTGCATCTGTAGGGCTAAAGTCTATAGTTTCTCATAGCCTATAAACAAGGCTATTCACAGCTTCTTAAAGCAGCATTATTCCTTAGCCCTTCTACTTCAAATCCAGCAGCAGCAGAGTTGGCCAGGCTGCTCATATAGCAGACCCTGACTTTTCTTCCATCTTTGTCTCTGTCACCTTTACCCAGCCAGGAAAGGCTCTCAACTCCCCAAGGACTCTTGTGGTTATATTGAGCTCCCACCTGAATAATCAGGAAAATCTCTCCTCAAGTTCTTCATCCTTATTTTAGTGTAACAAAAAAAAAGTAATAAAACAGTTAAAGCAATGTATTAATAATATAATTGTCTTTTACAATAGTTATTTCACATCTAGACAGTTCAGTAGAACATAGAGGAAACATACAAAAACATATGATTATTAAAATTTTAAATATCAAAATAAGTCTAAGCTAGTAGGGATAAAGAGACTATTCAATAAATGATGTTGAGATATAAGATAATTATTTGGTAAAAACGATAATACTGATTTCAGTTTTTATAAATTTAATGATACATAAATTAAAGATTTAAAACTAAAAAACCCTATAATTACAAAAGCTCTAAAAGAATGGATAGATAGATATAATTAAAATCTTTGATAGAAGTTTATCATATCAGGTGACAAAATTCATGAGTATAAAATAAAATGAGAAAAGAAAATTAAAACAAGACCAAGGCATATAATTTGTCAATGAATAGGAGAGTTACTAAATTAAATTCCATATCTATGGAATGAAGGAAACACAGCTGTGTATTTTAATATTAAAAGATCCTTAACGTACTTTGGGTGAAAGAGTCTTGATGAAGTATAGTGTGCATAGTATAATTAAATATGGTGTAGAAATTCTTTGGTCAAAGTGTTCAAAATCTATTCCTTGCTTTGATTTTATTTTGCAACATGTGTAGGGTATCTTCATGTGTCCCTGGTGAAAATCAGTGGAAATGGTAGCAAGACATATATAGTACTTAATAAGTACTCATATATAGTACTTAAATAATTCCAAAGATAATTAAATTTCATCTTCTTTTCTCAATTTCTCTTCTCTAGAAATTAGATGACCATGAAGTGATATTTGGGTGACCATGAAGATGCACAGCTTATTTCTGGGATTTCCAGTATGTCTTATTGATCTGAGTGTTTATTTATGATATTTATAATACCTCTAAGTGGCCTTCAGAGACAACTCCTAACCTGATTCTCTTATGACACATAGACCTTGTATTCAGTGTTGCAAAACCCTGCACCCTCCAGGATGGGGGAGGACTTCTCATTGGTCATCTTTACATGTAAAGAATATTATAAGTGACAAAGATGTTTCTCATTGTTCAACCTGGCTGAATAAACATCTTACAACCTACAATTATTCTTATATGAGGTCTGATGATTAAGTTCATGGATTCATCATAGAAAAAGTGCTACATACTTCATTGTTGAATATCTCTGTGGTCACCTTTGAAGTACTCCTCTTGTGAAGCTATGCACTGATGCCAGTGCCTGGTCCAACCTTCAAAGCAACTTTGGAATTCTTCTTCTGGAATGACCATCAGAGTTGTCATTGTAGTACCACTGATGTCCCAAATGTCATCAAAATGTCTTCCTTTCCATTTTTCCTTTATCTTTTTGTAAAGAAAAAAGTCATTGAGGAGACATGGCAGGTGAGTAGGGAGGGTGTTCCAATACAGTAATTTGTTTGCTGACTTAAAACTCCCTCATAGCTAACACTGTGTGAGCTGGTGCATTGTCATAATGCAAGAGCCATGAGTTGTTAGACAAGATTATCAGTGAAGATTTTCCTGTTTCTCTATTGATGTTTACTTGGTCAGCTATGCTTCTCACAGTCAGCTGACAATTTTGTTACACAATTTGACAAATGTTTACAATGTTTTCAAAAGTTCTGCTCGTTATTGGCTACCCTGACCTCTCTTTCTCAGTGATGCTTTCTCTCCCTTAAGAAAAATGTTCAATCCATTTGTACACTGCTGTTTTCTTCATGGCATTATCATCTTAAATTTGGATCAACATATCCCTGATTTCACTTTCACTCTTGCCAAGTTTAACAAGAAATTTAATGTTTGTTCATTGCTCTAATCCAAGCTCTGGCATTCTTGTGACAGCACACAATAATTAACACCGTTTAGCAAGACATCAGCACACATTGACAGAAACACAACTGTGAGACACTCTTGTACCAAGGTTATGAAACCTTACTGGGTTTTTATATAGTGCTACCATATAAGCGCATGGTGGCTAGTTCATGACTTAGTTGTCAGACCCTGTATACATATGCCTGTTACATTTATAACTAGTACTGAACAAAAGTCTCCAAGCAAACTAGATGAAAAATACAAAATAATCCCCTTTAGTTTCTAAATCACTAAACTGTAAACTCACCTGGCAGAAATGACTTTTATTTAGCCTTCATGCCGTTTTGTTTATCTGTCACTGTTATAAAGAGTAAATGAAATAGTAGCAACATTTAATACCATCCCAGCCCAGAACAATAGAATGCAGATTTGCCTGCACAATGACAGATGTGTTAAGTGACTTGCCACAAAGCTAAGGAGAAGCAAATTAATTGGTCTTATTGACATCTTTGGCATTTTTTCCACATCAGAAATGCCAAGCTTGTCTGACATATGTGTTAATCTCTTTATTTTGTAGGAAAAAGTAGTTGTTTTTTTAATCTACTAGGTGCCAATCAAAGTTGTTTTATTTATTCTTTTTTTTTTATTTATTTATTCTTAAAACATGTAATGGAAAAATAATCCACAATTCTCTTTCATTTGTCAGATCTTTTAGTGTCTGGTTTTCTAAATTTGGAGGTTATCACATCGAGAATATAAACAGCCATTCAAACAAAGTGAGTATTAAAAATCATAGTATTCAGAGAGAACTGTGGGTATCGTGACATCTCTGTTCTGTACCCATGTAGAAATATGAAGTCACAGTGCAAGCACAGGGCTCTAACAAAAGAACTAGCAAACTTACATGATGCCAGGGACAAATCCAGCCCAATGCCTCCTTTTTTTTTTTTTTAATTGTAGCCCAATGCCTGCTTTTGTTTGTGCTGAAATGGATATCATTTCATCATACAGTAGGAACTCCACATTTGACCATCTCCTTCAGTTGACCAAATTTCATAGACCAGAGATGCACCACATGTATATACAGTACATATGGTAACATAGTTCCTCATCTTGACTACCTCTGAAAGGTCACCAGTTTGCTACATTACCTTGAGGGACCAACTTACAGAGGATCTACTGCATTTTAATCATTGAAACAAGAAGAAAATATTTTGTGACCAAGCTGACTCCATTTTGTTAAAACTAACTCATTTTGTTCCACAGCCTTTCACTAATTCTACCTTGTCCCATAGCCTTCGATTTGCAGCTGCACATCAAAGGTTAATTTATGGCTGCATACCTAAGAGTCAATTTACAGCCGAATGCCAAAGGTGATAGGCAACCTGCCTCCTCCCCCACCCCCGCACCCCCCACTCCAATATGTCCACCCCAAGCGATAAGGGTGCCTAACCTCGGCCATCCTGGTAGTAAATATTTTCCCAAGCCACTTAACCCAGAGCAAACATTGAGCAGACCCTCATGCCCCCCATCAGCTCTCCCCAGCAGTTCGCGCCCAACACCCCCACCCTTTGTTCCTTTCTGTATCCTTAAAATTGCTCTCCCCTCTGCAGGTGAGGCTCTCTGCTATCCTGCTGTGTCAGGGACAGAGAGCCTTGGCTAGCTAATAAAATTGCCTCTTGCTTTTGCATTGGACTTGGTCAATGGGTGATTTATAGGGGGAGACCCTGCGATTTAGGCACAACACATCCAAATGATATAAAATTCAAATATCAATTAAAGGAGGCTCAGGAAAATTCACCCCAAAGTACAATTTCTTGGTATAAAGAGTATTTTGAATTGCAAACCCCTTGAAATCAACCAAGCATTGGAGCATGTTTTCCGTCTAACAGTATAAACTAAACTGAATGATCAAGAGATCAAAGAGGGCAACTGACCTCCCTTCCTCTCCTGTTATATCAGTATATTGCAAGAAAAATGGTTAATGATGTAACCAAACATGGCCCAAATCACTTAAATATCACACCTGTCGGGTTAATTTAATCCACAAGAGAATTATTTACATGTCAATCTATTTCCCCCATCCATTGGTCCCTTTAGAACCATTTGCCACCCATGAACAGAATTACCTGTACTACTCATCCTGCTCCCTCCAGAAAGACGGGTCTAAAAACATCTGGCCTTCATTGGGGTACTAGGTAATCATTCTGGGTTTTGTCCGTGTGCATGGTAAATAAATCCTTCTCTTATCAATTTGCCTTAATTGTGAGCTGATCTTTCGGCTAATTTTGGGGGGAAAGGGCAAGTTTTCCCTCACCCCTTTACTATCACCACAAATAAAGTACTGTTGGAACAAAAACAAGCCCATTTCTTGATATATTATCTGTGGTGACTTTCCTGCTACAAAGGTAGAATTGAGTAGTTGCTAAGCCCAAGATATTTACTATCTGGCTCTTTGTAGAAAATGTTTATCAGCCCCTGCTGTAAGGTCACAAATCTCCCAGGAGGACTATAGGCTGCTTCCTCTTTAGCTTTCTTACTCTTTTATAGCATCTTCCATTTCATTCAACCCTATAGCATATTGCCTTGTCTTCTGTACCATATTTGTTATGTTAATACTGAGTTAAATTACATTTGCAAAGTACAGGATAAACAAGCATACTCAGGATTCCTAACTGTCTGTTCTCCTCTTATATCATTCTCTTTTCCTCTCTATATTCGTAATGCAGTGCCAGAGGATTCAAAGCACACCCCCGGAAGCTCAGTTTAACTGGATTCCTGGGGTGTTTCCAACTACCAATCTTGTGACTTTTCTTACTATCTTAAAAGTATTAAAGATCCATTTGAACAAATACTAAAACCTGTCAATTTCTTCAACCCTCCAGGCTACAATTGACTATATGTTATCTGTTCTTGCTGGGAAACAGTTGTGTCATTTATACTCTGATAAGACTCAGTCACAAGCATGTTACTTCAAGGCAGCTTCTGTCCCCTAGGCATAGATCTCAGGGACCTAAGATCTAGAATATAAAATAGAAAGTATTAAAGAAAAAAATGTATTTCTGGCAAACTGTTAAAGAGAAAAAGTTGGATTTATTTTGTGCCTTCAAACATCCAGATACAGTAATTCCAATCAAGATTTCATTTTGTTTAATCCTCATGCCAAGCTCCTCAAGATTGGTAGGAAATTCTATTAACCTATTTTCTTGACAATATAAATGGATTTACATTTTATATCAACATGGTGCATCCATTATAAATATGAATATATAATTATTTTTAAAATCACACATTTGCTTTTTAAGATACGAATTTTTACAGTTGTATCTTTCTATCTATGTGTGTGGGGGTGGGGATAGTATTTTCATAACCAAAAAGGAATGCACTAATTTCTCAGCACTCATCCTTCTCAAGGCTGCATCAGAAGAAAATGAAAGGAAAAACTTATTACTTTGCTGTCAAAGGAGAAAAAATGGCAGCAAAATACAAATTTTCTTGGACACAAGCAGAAGCAGAGAACTTTTAAAAAGGAGGGCCTATTGTCATTCAATGACAGTTAGTGATTCTGTCTCTTCTCTGAAGAACACAAACCTTGACCTCCGCCGGCTGGCCTGGGAAGCCCACCTGTAGCACCTCTGCCTGTCAGCCAAGCTCTGGCCTCCAGGCCCACTTTATGCAGTGCAAAGAACAAAAAAATAATCCCTTGTCCCTGAAGACCACTGCCCAAGGCATGGTTGGAGATTTCAGTGTCCAAAAAGAGTGGGTGAAGTTTTAAAGAGACAGAAAGCATCAGGCCACTTTCTCTGTTACTTATTCCCCACTCTCAATTTTTCACTTCCATATCTATGCTGGCAGGGGTGGTGGCTACTCTGTTAAAAGAATGTGTCCAAATTCTCTTACAGTGCATTTGCAATTGCTGTCCAGGCAGTGTCTGTAAAAGCAAAGACCAATTAACAATACATGCCTTTGCTTATAACCCTGTTTTGCCATTAAAGGGATGCTAATTTTCAAAATCCCTGCAGATTGATATCAGGCACAGATGTGCACAGCAGTCAGTGCACAGTCTGCAGGCATGCACCTTATCTTCCGAAGTAGCAGTTGAAAATGGCACTCAACCTAATTAGCTCTCAAAAATGATTTAGAAGGACAGGAATTGGGAGGAGAGTCAGAGCTAGACAATGTGTTGCTAAGTTTTGAAATAGAAATGTGTCTTTAGTAGATAGTCTTTACAAAGATTCACATGAGAAGATGAGAATGATAAAATATCACTCAGGGTTAAGTCTATCATGATTCCATCAGCCTCAAGCTCCCTAAGAAGTCACAAGTATAGAGTGAGAGGGGCTTTGTGCTGAACCATCTAACCCATACTTTTCTCTAAGGTATATTTTGCCAGTGTCCCCCCAACCACATTCTTGATCTCAACCTATTTTTTCCAACTTCTTTTAGGACTTCCAGTTTTCATGTCCTGTAACTTACTCACAGATCCTGACTTTAGCTTCTGTTGAGCTGCACCCTTACTCAGGGCCATGCATTTTCATTTAAAATGAAAGCCTTCCTTATTTGGATTGGACCTCTAATAGCCCTATCTCCTTAAAAATATCTGAGCAAATATAAATGACAGTGTTAGTGATAGTTTGCCTTCATGAAAGACTGAAAAATCCACCAATTTCTCTTTATTTTTTTGTTTGTTGGGGGTGTTATTTTGTTTTTAATATCAGGGCCTTCTAGAAAGTCTGATTTGAAAAACTATCTGAAGTTATTTTCAAAGAAACAAGTTCCTAATGTTTTAAGATAAAGAATGATTGGAGGAAACGTCAATGCTGACATCTCCATCACACCTACATTTAGTGAAAATATTCTCTACCTCATGTTCACATAGATACACAAAGACCAATGTTTACATACACACACACACACGCACATATAATTGTATAATCTAAAGTCCTATGAAGTTCTAACATGCCATAATTAATTTATTTTAGAACTACTGGGTTATAATATTAAAACTGTTGGTAAACAAATTCACTTTTGTTCTTTAATATGTAAAGCAAAAAACAAAAACTTTTATATTTGCAAACAATTTAAATGGATTTTGTAGGGTTTTAAGCAGCTTCCTGCATCCTAAACTGTTAGGGTTTCAGGCATTTACTTGGGTCCTTAGTTCTTGGAGTTTTCTTAGCCAAAAAATGACCAGATACCCCAAAGTAAAGCAAGTGTGAAATAAGGTTCATTGCAGGACAGAAAGTTAGATTTCCAGCATAAGTGCAAAATAGAGGCTTGCACCACAAGATACGTTCACCATAGACAGCATATTGGTCCCACTGTCATGACAGGGAAAAGATATTGGTCATGTCCAGCAGTCCTTTCTTATAACACTCACGTCTGGTGATTCAGAGGTCACCTCACAACCAGAGTCTTACTATTCATGTGGATGTCCTACAAGACTCTCTGAGAGTAGATGGGGAAGTCTGTGGACCACAATGTAGATTTATGATAATAAGATGATAATTAGTCTTAACACTGTTCTAAGTCACCTTTAAGACTCTTTTGTACTTGTTGCTAGGCTAGAGAATCTTCTGTATCCTTTTAGCCATTGGCTTGCTAAGTTCTGATTGGTAGATAGGTAGGGTGGTTCCTCCTCCTCAGGTGCTGGCCATCACTCTAAATAGAATTAAGATGGGTAGCAACAAGATGTAGGCCTTGTCACACTTTCCAGGAAAGCCATTCATAATTAACTACCTAACAGATTGAAAGTGATCCTTCAGACATGATAAAAATTTTCTCTGTTCAGCACATTATTTAGCCTTTTCTCTAAAGCATTGTTCTGTATATTTAGGTAACATACAGACTCTTTCCTAACTTAAAAAAAACTTTGACATTAGATGACCTAGACTTGAATTCTGGTATTGCTTTTTCCTTCCTGCATGGCCATGGACAACTTACCTAACACAATTCATTTTGCCATGTGTAATACATACATGATAACACAGCAAAACGCTATGGTGTGCATTAAAGTGAGATAATATTGGTTTAGCATATCATAATAAAAATCACTCCCCTTCTTCTGCCTTTCAACTGAAAAAGTTTTATTCCATTCATCTTTTAGTACTAAGAATGAACTTATCGCAAGTTCTTTTCACATATATTCTGTCAGGCTTCTTGCTATTTAAACTACCCATCCATTTATATTTCAGGATGACTTGCATTTTGTTAATGAACAACAGATTGATTTCCATTCTCAATAAGTAGTCCCCAACTCTTCTCTCTTACTATTCTTTTTTGTCTCTGCAAAAGGTTGCCCTGAACTAAAGAATACAAGGTGGAGGTGAATTTTGCAATCTGTGATTTCTCTCAGAGGCATTTACTTTACCAGAATCACATTATCCAGTTATGAAAAAATGTATTCCCATATTTCTTTTAAATCAAACTCCTTCCCTCTATTGAATTTAAGGCAAATATAAAGTT
Source organism: Arctocebus calabarensis (assembly GCA_963573935.1). Lineage (NCBI taxonomy): Eukaryota > Metazoa > Chordata > Mammalia > Primates > Lorisidae > Arctocebus > Arctocebus calabarensis. The sequence continues at coordinate 15,278 of CAUYON010120395.1, forward strand.
TCATGCAAAAGAAAAATCTTTATGCAATTTCTCTGCTATAACCAATTATTGAATTAATTTCATAAGCAAATGGAGGTTTTTTCACCACTCATATTTGCTTGATCTTACTATTCAGTGATGCTCCTACCACTCTGATAAGAGCATATACACATACCCTCACACACATACGCGCATTGTGAAAAGGTTTATTTCATATACTAAAATTTTATAATCATTGTTTTTATAACTATATCCATTATGAAAGAAAATCCTTGAGCTAGTCAGAATGTTCAGGTATATGAGATCAGACAATAAGTTCTTAAACGCCTTCTGTAAAAAGTGTTGCATGCATCTCTGGTGAATATCACTACAGTCAACTTAAAATATTCCCCTTGAATATGAAACTGTGCACTGATGCCAGCACCTAGTCCTCCCATCCAAGCTTTTTTTTCTAGTTGTAGACAAGTTCATGAATATAATTGTCAGACTTCCTAATGACCATTCCAGTGAAGAGTTCCAAAATTGCTTTAAAGGGTGAACTAGGGGCTGGCATTGGTGAATAGCTTCCAGAGGGGAGTACTTTGAAGATGATCACAGTGGTGATATTCAGAAATGAAGTATATAGCACTTTTTCTATAATGAGTTTATGAACTTAACTGTCTGATCTCACACATACTTTGAAATTTTTCATCCTGCTTCCTTATCAGCAAAAATAGGATAGATGATAAGCGTTATCCCTTCCAACTGATGGCTTAGGAATCACCACATTGGAATTTCAACCAGAAACCCAGGGTTACACTGGTTGCCAGTCAAGTAGAGAAGCCAAAAAGTAGTTTGCTTCCATCTGGGTAAAAAAAAACTTTAGTCCGTCATTTCTGAAAGCAGAAATGTATTATAATAATAACCAAGAAGAGACCTGCAAACTTCCCAGAGGGGAGTATTCAGAAAAATTCTAAAGCTGAGTGGTGATATTCATTAAGCTTTATAATTTCCCACAAAAAAAACCATAGGGTAAACACTTTGGGACATTGGTCAGGGCAAGGAGTTTTTGGGAAAATACACCTAAAATATAGGCAACCAAAGAGAAATTGGACAGATGGGATCATATCAAGCTAAAAAGCTTCTATACAGCAAAGGAAACAACCAACAAAGCGAAGAGACAAACCCCAGAACGGGAGAAAGTATTTGCAAGCTACCCATCTCACAGCAGATTAATAAGTAGAATGTATCAGGAACTCCAACAACTCAATAGGAAAATAAATCAAATAATATAACTTAAAAATGGGCAAAGATCTAAACAGATGTTTCTTCAAAACAGAAACATACAAATAACCAATAGGCATATGAAAAAATGCTCAACATCATTAGTTATCAGAGAAAGGAAAATTAAAACTGAAATGAGATATGTGGGTACCATCTTGCCCCAGTGAAAAGGGCTTTCATCAAAAAGGCAGGTGATAATGAATGCTGATGAGGATGTGGAGAAAGTGGAACCCTCCAACACTGCTATTGGGAATGTAAATTACTCTAACCACTATGGAGAATAGTATGAAGGTTCCTCAAGATACTGAAAATAAAACTACCATATGACCCAGAAATCCTACTCCTGGGTATATATCCAAAAGAAGAGAAATCAGTATCTCAAAAATATTTCTATACTCCCATGTTTATTGCAGCCCTGCTCACAATAGCAAAGATTTAGAATCAACCTAAGTGTCCACAAATGGATGAATGGATTAAAAAATTGTGGTACATATACACAATAGAATAGTGTATAACCACAAAAAAAATAAATCCCTGACATTTGTAAAAACATGAGTGGAACTAGAGAATATCCAAGCACAGAAAGACAAACTTCACATGTTCTGATTCATATGTGGGAGATAAACATTAACAACAAGTGATCTCTTAAAGACAGAGTGGAGTGATGGTTATTGGAGACTGTGAAGAGTAGCAAGGAATGGAGGATAAAATTAGATTGGTTAATGGGTACTAAAATGTTATTACATGGAATGGACGATAATTTATAGCACAAGAAAGTGACTATAATCAACAATAAGCTGTGGTATTTGATCAAAAGTAGTAATGGAATGTTCCTAACACAAATAAATAATGAATGTCTGAGGTGATGTATACCCCAATTACCCAGATTTGATTAATTCACACTATATGCCTATATCAAAACATCACATGTGTCCTATAAATACATCCATTATTATGTACCAATAGTAATTAAACATTTTTTAAAAATCATCTCTTTATTCAATCAGATGTCATATTCTCCAGAAAACAGGCTGGAAAAATAATACTGAAAAATTCTAAAAGTCCTGGTGAGAACGCCCTTTTACCATCATCACTACCACCACCACCACAAGACACATACACACAGTGAATCATAATTCACCAATAAATTATTCAAATATAATATCTAACATGTATAACACCCATATGGCAATTGTATAAGCCAATCACTGTTCTAAACAATAATACATTAAATTAACACTACATTTCTGTGAAGTAAGTACTGTTTCACATATGAGGGAACTGAGGCACTTCAAGTTTAAGCAATTTCTCCCAACTCTCATGGGATCCACATCTAAACATAAAGAGTCAGAGCCTATTGTCAAAGCAGTTTCCACATCTAAACAGAAGGAGTGTGTTTAATCCACACTTAAATACAAGAAGTCTGACTTCAGAGCCCATTGGCAAAGCAGTTTCTTTGAAATCTGAACAGAAATAAAAAATGTTTTTGAATTGAATGACAAAGGTGACACAGCTTCTAAAATCTATGGGATACAGTGACAGCAGTGCTAAAGGGAAAATTCATAGCCTGAAATCTTTGTACCAAAAATACAGAGAGATCACAAATTAACAAGGTATTGCGGTCCAATGTAGTGGCTCATGCCTATAATCCTAGCACTCTGAGAGCCCGAGGTGAACTGATCAAGAAAGAGCAAGACCTCCATCTCTACTAAAAATAGAAAAACTAGTTGGATATTGTGGTGGGCACCTGTAGTCCCAGCTACTCAGGAGGCTGAGGCAAGAGGATCACTTGAGCCCAAGAGTTTGAGGTTTCTGTGAGCTGTGATATCATGGTACTATAGCTTAGGCAACAGAGTCGACTCTCTCCAAAAAATCCCCAACCATCAAAATACCAAAAGCAAAGAAACAAAGAACCCAACCATCGAAATACCAAAAGCAAAGAAAGAAAGAAACAAACAAAAAAACCTAATGTCCCACATTGAGAAGCTAAAAGAATAAATAAAACCCAAGCTAATAAAGAAAAGTAAATAATTAAGTTCAAAGTAACTACAAAAAATACAAAGGATTCTTAGAAAAAAATAAACAAAATCAATAACTAGATTAACCAGAAATAGAAGAGAAAGGGCTCACATAAGCTCTATCAGATATGAAACATGCAATATTACAACTGACACCACAAAAATATAAAAGATTACCTATGAATATAATGAAAACCTCTATGCACACAAACTAGAAAACCTGGAGGAAATGGGTAAATTCTTGAAAACACACATGTTCCCAAGCCTGAGTCGGGAACAAATAGAAGTCTTAACAGACCAACAGCAAGTAATGAGATTAAAGCAATAATGAATTGTCTTCAAAGAGACGAAGAAATGACAAGAGTCCCAGCCCAAACAGATTCACACCCAAATTTTAACAGACCTACAAAGCAGAACTGGCATCCATTCTACTGAAACTGTTAAATGACATTGAGAAGAAGAAACCCTTTTCACAAAGCCCATATCTTCTTGATGCCAAAGCCAGGAAAGGACACACAAAGAAAGGAAACTTCAGACCAATATCCCTTGTGAACATAGATGCGAATATCCTCAACAAAATACTAGCAAACTGAATTTAACAGCACATCAAGAAATAATCCACCATGATTGAGTTTTATCCAAGTGATGCAAGGATGACTCAACATATGCAAATCAACAAATGCAATCAGCACATAAACAGAAGCAAAACAAACACCCTATGATCATCTCCACAGATGCAGAAAAAGCATTCAATAAAATCCAGCACCCCTTCATGGTAAAAACCCTCAAAAAACTAGACATGGAAGGAGCATACCTCAAATATTAAAAACTATATGTGACAAGCCCACAGCCAGTATCATATTCAATGGGAAAAACTTGAAAGCATTCCCTCAAGATCTGGAGTAAGACCAGGGTTCCCACTGTCACCTTTTCTATTCAACATAGTACTGGAAGTCCTACCAGTGGTGTCCAACCTCTTTTCTTTCCTGCCATATACTTGGGCCACACATTAAATACACAAACACAAACAAAAGCTGATGAGCAAAAGAAAAGGTCCATGCATACTTTTTGTGTTATCTGATGCCACAGATAAGCAAAATAGTCCTCAAATAATCTGCATGTGTCCCTATGGCCACAGGTTGGACACCCCGTCACAGCAATTAGTCAAAAAAAAAAAAAATGAAAAGCATGCAAATGGAGAAAGAAGAAATCTAAATATCCCTGTTTGCTGACAATATGATCTTATATCTAGAAAACAGTAATTACTGTGCCAAAAATCTCCTAGAATTGATAAAAAAATTTAGCAAAGACTTAGGTTACATACTTAATATGCATAAGTCAGTAACATTTCTGTGTACTAATAATAATCAAGTTGAGAGGCAAATTATGAACACAATAAAATTTACAATTGCTGCCAAAAACTAAAATACCTGGGAATGTACATGAATAAGGAGATGAAGGAGCTTTATAAAGAGAAGTAAAAATACATTGATGAAAGAATTCATAGATAACCACAAATAGATGGGAAAAACATCTAATTCTCATAGATTGGAAAAATGACATTGTTAAAATGGCCATAAACTGCCCAAACTGATTTATAGAATCAGTATACTTCCCATCAAAATACCAACAGTGTTTTTCACAGACCTAGACAAAATAATCTTAAATTTCATATGGAATCAAAAAAGAGCCTGAACAACTGAAGCGGTCTTAAGCAAAAAGAGAAAACCTGGAGGCATCACATTATCTGACTTCTAATTATGCTATAAGGCTTTGAAATATGCTATAAGTAATTAAAACATCATGGTACTAGAATAAAGGTAGAGAACAGGTCAAAAGAACAGAATAGAGAACACAGAAATAAACTCCATCTAGATATGATCAAGTGATTTTTCTATGAAACCAAAACCCTACACTGGGGAAAGGATGATCTGTTCAATAAATGGTTCTGGGAAAAATTGTTAACCATGTACAGAAGAATGGCACAGAAATGCCACTCTCACCACTTACAAAAGTTGACTTAAGAATGATTGTGTTAAAAACTAAGATCTAAAACCATACAAATTCTTGAAGAAACATGAAAAAAACTCTTCTGAACATCAACCTAAGCAAAGAATTTATTACTAAGACTCCAAAGAAAAATATAATAACAACAAAAATAAATAAATGGGACCTAATTAAATTAAAATGTTTTTGCACAGCAAAGGAAATAAATAGCCAATGTACAGAATAGGAGAAAATATGCACAAATTATACATTCCACAAAGGGCTAACATCCAGAATCTACTAAGAACTCAAACAAATCAGTAAGGAAAAACAAATAACCTCATTGAAAATTGGCCAAAAGACATGAACAGGGTTTTTTTTAAAGGAAGATTTATAAATGGCCAACAGACATGAAAAAATATTCAACATTAGTACTTATCAGGGAAATACAAATTAAAATCAAAATGAAATATAACTGCACCCCTGCAAGAATGGCCATTATTAAAAAATCAAAATCTATAGATGTCGGCCTGAATGTTTATACTCTATTGGTGACAATGTATATTTACACAATCTCTATAGAAAAGAGTGTAGAGATTCCTCAAAGAACTAAAAGTAGACCTACCATTTGATCCATCAAGCCCACTACTTTGTATCTACCCGAAGGAAAAAACACTTGTACCTGAATGTTTATTGCAGTGCAGTTCACAATTACAAATATGTGGAATCAACCTAAAAGACCACCGACTGCTGAGTGGAGAAGGAAAATGTGGTGTACATGTACCATAGAGCATTACTCAGACATAAAAAAGAATGAAATATCATTGTTCGCAGAAATGTGGATAGAACCAGAGAACATTATTCTAAATACCTAAGCAATGGAAAAAGCAAACACTACATGTTCTCACTAATAAGTAGAGTCAAAATAATGGGTGCACTTGATCACAGGGTGGTATAAAAGATGCTGGCACCAAGAAGGGAGCAAAGCGAGGGATAAAAACTTCTCTGGTTGGTGCAATATACACTATTCTGATGACAGTCACACTGACAGCCATGACTTTAGCACTGTACGAATTATCCATGTACCATCCATGTACCCCTTAATATTTTGAAATAAAAATTATATTAAAAACTGATTGTCATTCCTGTTTTATCCCGAGATTGTTGAGAGAATTTGGGAGCATCAGCTCTGGCTGGTCACTACACTGATTACTAGCAATACAAGTGAAATAACAGGTCCTCTCTGCCTTTAAAATGCTCATCATCTAATGGGTATGTATATATTTGCATTATAATAAAGACTACAATAGATCATAAAGGCTCCACAGTGACAATGATGACTAAGTCCATGTCTGAAAGATGATGAACGCCACAGGAGAACAAAAGGCATTTAATACCTCCTGTCTTCCAGAAAGTGGAATGGAAGGAGCATGAGATTTGTAATCGATGGAGCCATTTGAAACTGACATTTTATAGGTCAAAAAATCTGAATACTGGCAATTTCATTTGTTTCATCCTAATATTTATGCAAAAAAATGCTCTGTAAATGTTGTACCATTTATTAGCAAAGTCTTCACTTCCCTGCATTTACATTTTATTATGTATTAAGAGAAAGCAATACCTTATGATTTTCATGAGTTTAACATTTCAATGGAGTAGGCAAACCTGAAAAACAAAATTCCATGTCAGGTTCACATGCTGGCATATGCAATAAGTTGTATAGCAGTTTACAAAGGATGTGAGGACTCTGGGCTTGGGTAGGTGGTCTGTTACTAGGAAACAATATGAAAAGAATTTTGTTGGGCGATCAGAAGACAAACAGGAGTGTCCCTTCTAATTCCCTTCTCTCCACACAGTAACCATGATTGGTATTTATCATTAGTCATCAGCTCTTCAGTGAGGAACTTACAAGTCATGCATAGGTCAGAATATTTGCAATCTGAGAATTAAGACTTCATAAAGTATTTTAGTCAAAAAATTAATGCAAGTGCTTTCTGTTGAAAGTATTTAGAACTACATATTACATCATATACTTGAAGACTGAGCTTTTTCTTTTGGGGGCTCTTAAAGTGGCCAAACCATTTTTACTGCAAAGGTATATTGCTTTCTCTCCTTGTAAAAGTGATGAAATTTGAACAATGGTTTCTTAGGCCTCCATCAAACACCCAGACACTCTTGATTTTTCTCTAGTAAGAAATAGTCCTCTGCAGGTTTCCCACCTTTTATTCTTCTCTCCCTACGTCTATTCTCTTCCAAACAGCCATAATCAACCTTTTAAAACATACATCAGATGACATTACACCATAAATGAGGATTTTCCAATAGTTTACCACTTCTCTCAACAATAAATCCAGATCTTCAATGGCCAGAAGAAATTCACCCAAGATCTGACTCTGGTTACCTCACTGGTGGCTGTTATCAGAATATAGTTAGAGATCACTTCTTGGCCTTTTGGCTAAGATCAAGCACAATGTCTGTTCTTATCAGTTCAAAATATAGTTAGAGAAATCAATGGAAATCTAGATTTTTGAGCAATCAGAGCCTTTCTGCATGATAAGTTTTGCATGAAACTGTGTTCCACCAGAGGGAATTTCAGAACTTTCATCAGGGTCAAATTTTCTTGTAAAATGATACATAAGCCACTATGAAAGTTTTGAGATAGACTGTATTGTGGTCTATAATTTCAATCCCAAGAAACACATACGATAGCATCCTTTCTGATTCACCCATGCAAGTATCAACTTGCTCAGATTCTTGGTGTTGCTGGGAGGGATTCATTTTTTTCTGTTCATGAGGATTTTATGCTTCCTGATTTTCCTGTATCTCAAAACTTTTGTAATGATCCACATAATGCTAATACAGAGTTAGATGATCTAACACCAATCAAACAAGAGTGGAAGATCTGTGTAAGCTTTCACACCTTCCTGATGCTCTAAGTCCCACTCTTCTCTATGCTTGTGATCATCTTGATTCTCCCCAAATTGGCTTTGTTTGAGACCCTTTTGATAAATTAGAAGGAATAAAGCTAGACTTTTGGCATTAGCCCTTTGGATAAATTAGAAGGAATAAAGCTAGACTTTTGGCATATGGAGATAAATTAGAAGAAATGAAGCTATACTTTGGGTTTATGAGGCATTCTTACTAATATTAGGTGATCTCAGTAAAACTATGGTCTCCTTACTGAAACACTACTTAAGATGAAATTAAAATCTGCCTGTCTTTTCAGTATAAGAAGATGCTGGGAGCTTCATACAGGGGAAAAAAAGGAAATGTAATAAACTCAAAGTTTTTGAGAAGAAATTCTAAGACAGAGGAAAGAGGAAATGATAAATTATAAGAAATATTGAGGTTAACAACCAAATCTAATGTGTTCCTGCCATTTGAGTTCTGGTTTGAACTAGTCAAATGAAGAAAGACAGTTTAGTTGAAGGTGGAAAAGACAGAGAGAGGCAGAGAGAGTAATGAAAATTCTGAAAACGTGAACATTTATTTGATATTTTTAATGCTTTTTAAACATAAAAGTCTTGTTTTCTTATAAATATAAGCTATTTACTGATAAAATGATATGCTGTCAAGATTTGGATCAAAATAGTCCATCTATTTACAGAGTGCAGGTAGGTACAGACAATAAAAAATAGTCAGATACTACAAAATTCTAAAGTCATGTAATAGATACTTAGAATTTTTGTATACCATTTCATTCTATTTCTGTTTATATTTAAGCTTCAATAATACTAACTCAAATTGGAATCTGCTTTAGAGGTGTGTGAAGCAACACACAATGACAGACTGGATCACAGAAATGCCTACTGGTTCTTGATCTTTAGAATATAGGAAAAAATTTCAAAAACTCACGAGAGTCAAAACAAGATGCTACTCTGAGTGTTAGTAAAAGTGTCTTGAGTGAAAGATGGCAACTCCCAGGGGAGAAGACTGAGACAGAGCGGGTAGATGTGCAGCCACGTCATCAATCACAGGGAGGGGTGACGTCCGCGTAAACACTTCCAAAAACTCAGTGCTTTCTTAAAGCCCAGAACGTTCTGTGTTGGTTGAGTTAATCCTTAGCCACCATACCATTTGGACAGATGGCCATAATGAGACTATTTCAATGAGATGACTTCCTCCCTTGGGAATGAATGATGGATGGCATAGGCCAACCTCTCCAGCTGCCAAACTCACTGCCATTCTGGAAATGCTAATTATCCGCATTGCTAATCGGATGTAGTACAGGGACACAAGGCCTAGGAGTTCATTAGCAGATGGAGAACTTCAAGGCATGGTTCATTTGAGGAAGATGAAGAAAATAAAGGGGCTGAGGGGCTATTTGGGAGCCGACTTTTGATGGTTTATTGATCTTATTTGTGGTTCATTACAAGTCACTTTTCTTTTGATCCTTCTGATGGGCTAATTGAAAGGTAGGATTTTGGAGGTCACTGAGTATTTTCCTGACAACAGTTTTGTGAGCAGATGAAACAAAGCGTCCCGACTCTATAAAGAGTGAAACACAGAATCTGAGACTTAAGACAGAAAGTAACAGCTATCAAGTTGGGTTTGAACAATCCAAGAACATTTCATTTTAGAAAGAGTTTTGGGCAGACAAGAAATTTTGCTATTTGTAGTTTCTTGATATCCTAGGCTAAAATAAATTCTAATGCTAAAATTAGCTTTTCATGTTATGCTCATGAAAAAGAAGGGCAGAACTTTTCTCACTCATATCTTCCCTCAAGCAAATAAGCATATGTAAAAATAGTGCTGAGGTACTGAAACATAACATTTTTTTCTAGAAATGGGAAAATGATCTGAAGAGATCCTTTTATCAGAGATACACTTTGTGATGAGTGATACTAAATAAAGATAGAAGAGTTTTCAGAATGAAAACTTATAATGAAAAACATGCTAAAAGATAGATGTATCTGGCTTGGTGCCCGTAGCTCAGCGGGCGGCTAGAGCGCCAGCCATATGGGTTGGTGGGTTCAAACCCAGCCCGAGCCTGCTAAAAACAACGATGACAACTAGAACCAAAAAATAGCAGGTGTGGCAGGTGCCTATAGTCCCAGCTACTTGGGAGGCTGAGGCAAGAGAATCAAGTAACCTCAAGAGTTTGAGGTAATTGTGAGCTGTGACACCACAGCAGTCTGCCAGAGCCACATGGTGAGACTTTGTCTCAAAAAAAAAAAGATAACATCTGCATTTTCCTTTTTTTTTTTCTGAACAGTATACTGTTAAATCTGTGAATAAAAATGTTAGTCAAACATGAAAAACTGGTTTAAGTCACATGATAAACTCTGGTGAAATCATGTATTTCCCTTTTTCCATCTGCTTCAGCTCAGGAACCAGGCCTGTATTAAAGTGTGTGTGTGGGGGTGGGGTAAAGTTTGGAGAGGGAAATATTGGCAATAAGACTGGAGGTGTGATTCAGCCTTTTACTGAAAAGTGATCCAAGTGCCTGAGGGAGCAGTAATTTTGAGAGAAGAATGGGCTGTGTCTGCTGGTGCTGCCAGATCCTGAAACAACCCACACCCCACCCAAACGAAGACCAGCACTAGAACCAAAGGAGAGAAGTCGGGCTCCGTCAGCCTCTTTTGCCACACCACGCTTATGAAAGCTAAATTTTTGTAGGCTGAACATGCTGAGTGCTTCGTGTATAATGAGCCATTTCTGGCCTGTTGTCATGGAATAATTTTAAAAATTGCCTCTTTCTCAGTTTCAAAATGCCCCAGTTTGGTAAAAACAGTTGTACTCTCCTAATCTTCTTGGGCCTTACTTTTTCTTCTAAGATCACATTTGATATCCATCAGAAACTTTTTTAAAAAATGGGGTAAGGGATGGTTTGAGATGTTTTACAGTGGGAAATTTTGTAAGAAAAGGATTTTTAGATAAATAGGTCTTGCTAATGTCACTCACAAAATCACACACAGGTGAATAGAAATCACTTAACCAAAGATGCACTTGTATATATGTGTATAAAAGAGGTATGCGCAGAAAATGTATGTATTTAGACATAATTTATCTGCATATACACATACATATGTGAATATATGTGCATATATTATGTACACTACATATAATGTTCCATATAGTTACTTTTTGACTTATGATGGAGTTATAATATGTTCTGATAAACCCATCTTCAGTTGAAAATATTCTAAGTTAAAGTGCATTTATTATGTCTTACTTACTGACAATAATAGTATTGTCTATCCTCCCTTAAAAGTATTTGAAACACATTAGCCAGCAGTTGGGCAAAATTATTTAATACAAACCCTATTTTATAAAAAAGGTATTGAATAATTGTGTACTTTATTGAATACTATAATGAAAATGAAAAATAGAACAGCTGTACAGGTACTTGAAGTGCCACATTTACTGAATGGTATTGCTTTCAAACCATTGTAAAGTGGAAAACTTATAAGTTGAAGCATCACAAGTCAAGGAGCATCTGTATTATATTATATATTTTATTCATACACACCTATATGTAAATGTGTTTACCTACACACATACATATTATAGGTATACACATATATTTTTACAAGTCTTAGTATTGACTACTTACCACTTTTACTTTAGGAGTTTTAAACAAACTGCTATAGATGTGTTTGCGCAATTAAAAAATTCAGCGTCATAGGCTTTTTGGATGCTATCTTACAAATGCAAATGATGTAACCCAATCATATGTACACTAACATTAATCTGAAATTTTTAAGAAAGAGTCGTGGGCTGTTCAATAATGGTAAAAATATTTTAGATAATTGATTATAAAGGATCTGTTTTATTCAAACGCAGGCATATAGAACTCTTCCTACACAGCACATAGAGAAGGGAGCATTTTGTGATAATTTTATGTAGGAACAGTATGCATGTTCTAAGTGTAATTCCAGTCTTCTCCATTCAGTACATTTTGAAAACAAAAGGTGAGAGAAGAGATGGTTAATGCGAGAACATTAAAGTGTAAATAAAGATGCTATGTGAAAATTAAATTTGGGGAAGTTACCAAAACATAGAGAATATGCTACAATTTGTATTTCAGTAATACTTCAAAGACGTTACTGACTCAATGTGAATTTCCTGTGGTATGAAGTAACAGCAACAACATCAGTGTGTTATAGAGAACTAAGAACTGAGAAAAGAGATTCCTGATCAAAAGAATTGTCTGTTCTGCAGTGTCTTGAAAACCAGCGTGGTGATAGTTATACTGTTAATAAGGTAGATGAGTGTATCGGTCTAAACATTTACGTATGAGTACAAACACACACAGGTAGCATGCAAGGGGATTGGTGTGCATTAACACCTAACTGCCCTGGCTGTTGAAGCACAAAATGCATTTTGCTTGAAACTAGTGTAACCTTCTTTCATGATCCTCTTATGGATAAGAAGGACGTGAGTGACCTTGTGGTATAGAGTGACAGGGTCCTTGAATTCTTTCAGTCTGTGGGGTCCTTGCTAGTCCTGGCTGAAGCGGGAAGCATCCTTTTGGTGATAGTGGGCCTGGTCCCATTATGTGTCCTTCTATGAGTGTTTGGTGCTGATGCTGTGTGGAAAAACCATCCCTGTGGTGGCTTAGCCACGGCCAGTGCCTCTCTCTGCAGAAATGCCCCTGGTGCTCTCAGTTGCTCCCTACGTGTCTCTGCAAATGGAGAACATTTGCTCCCCTGGCCCAGATGATTGACACCTCCTCCATGCCGGGACATTATTGCTTTTCCCTCATGCTATCCACGAGCCAGGGGAATTCATTCCTCTGTAGACAAAAGTAATTTTCTGCCCAGGTGCAGTGGCTCTCAAATCCTAGAAGGCTGAGGCAGGAGGATCCCTTGAGCTCAGGAGTTAAAGATAAGCCTGAGTAAGAGCGAGACCCTGTGTCCACTAAAAATAGACACAATTAGCCAAGCATTGTGGAGGGTGCCTGTCTAGTCCCAGCTACTCCGGAGCCTGAGACAGGAAAATCACTAGAGCCCAGGAGTTTGAGGTTGCTGTGAGCTGGGCTGACACCACACTGTAGCCTGGTGTAACTAATTTTCTCTAGATTGCTGGCAGGTGAGTGGGCATTGGAGGAGTATTTTGCTTGATGGCAACAATAAAATTAGTGGGAATAACTTCACCTATTTAAGATAAAAAAGAAAAACGGGCATATCAGTTGTTCAAGAGTAAACTAGAATTTTTGTTTTCTTTCTCGCCGGATACGTTCACAGCACACTCACTCTGAGCTAAGGAGCCATTCTTGTCTTCCTCATTTCGGTCTTTTGCACTCCAGGAGTTTGATATAGCTAAGAGAGCTCTGAACTTGACTTTGTATGCAGTGCTTTTAAAAAGTGGTGATTAAAATATTTGAAAAAGTAAAAGATGGAACTAGAAAAATGAAAAAGTAATAACTGATTGTTAAAAAAATTGAGATGTAGTTAAAAAGAAACCAAATAAAAAATTTTAGAGATCAGAAATGTTTGTTTTTTAAATGAACACATTGTAATTATTATATTTATGATATACAATCTGATGTTTTGATTCATATGTATGTTGTACAATGATCAAATCAGGGTATTTAGGATGTGTATCACCTCATGTGTTTATCTTTTTGGTAAGAATATTAAAAAGCTTCTCCTGTACCCTTTTAAAAATATATGATGCCTTATTGTGAACCATTATCACCCTACTGTTCAATAGAACAGCAGAATTGTTACCGCCTATCTAATTGTAACTTTGTAACCATTGGGGGGGCAATCAATTTAACCTCAGTTAAATAGCCTTGATTTGTTTATCTGAAAAATGGGCTAATGTCTGCCTCACAACACAGCTAACATGCAGAGACTTGACACACAAGAAGGAGTCAATGCATCTTATTTCATTTTCTGATTTATTAAATCTTTATAAATATGTATGTCAGTATATGCCTTACAGATATTACTTTAATAAAGTTAGCTTTAAAAAAAGAACAAAAACTCTTCCACTATTACATATTACTAGTGTAATGTGTTTCTTTCCACATATGATTTTAGAGATATAATCAGAGCAGAAACATTTTATATTTGCCTTTTTTCCTTTAAAATTAAATGATGATTATTTTAATATTACTATATAATGTTTAGAATATCTATTAAATGACTTTATATATTAAAAGGTCATTATTATTAATATTTCCCTGATTAAACTTTTAGATTTTTAAAAACTTTTATCATGCCAAATGATTTTTATAAACATTTAAAAGCATATTCATTTTGAATATAAAATGCAAACACATATACAAGCTTTTCTTTTCTAAGTACTTATAATACACACAAGCATCCTGTAGTGAGATTTATGAAACAGGGTGTTTCTACAGAGAAATCCACAGACCCCTGACATTCTTGCCCTTTACTACACATCATCTAATACCCCTGGATGCTGCTGCTTTTCCAAGGCTTACTTCTGATACTAACCAAAGTTGCCAAATCAGAAACAGCCATTCCAAACTTTTCTTGTCTTATTAGCAATTGCTCAAAGCACTGATGAACTTTCTCAGTCTAGGCAATTAGACAAAGAGGTAGAGGTTGAGGGGGCAGGGAAGAAGTGATGGGGCTATATTGAACTGAAGCCCTTGGTTCTGCAGAGCTACAGACCAAACTACAGAAAGAAACTGATGAAGCTGTCAAACGGAAGAGAAGAACCATATGCCACCTCACTAGCTCAGCACCAGCCCACGATACTTCTCCTTGGCCGCAGTTGTGCTGGGGTTCACCTGCAAGGCCTCAGACATCTGTGCATCAGTGAGAGCAGACTAGGCAAGTCCAAATGGCAAACTAGGCAGCTGGCCTTCCCTGCAGCTAACACATTTAGCAGTCCTAGTTAAGCAAGTGTCCTTTTGGTTAAATATAATTAATATCCTTCTAAGTGTCAGGAGTGGGCTGGTTGTGTGTGCTCTTAAGCAAGAACACAAAGAGAACAATTACTTCACTTGGAACAATAGAGAAGAGATGTAATTGCTCTGAAGGTGGGGGTGGGGTGGGGGGAGGCACATAAGAAAAGAGAAGGGGCCTCTTTTGAGTAGAGACCACCTATAAACTTGAGGGAGATACAAGGACATCTCATGCACACAGCATTTTACTTAAAAAGCACCTGGAAAATTTCCAAGAGTAGTTTCTATTAACAATAGAAAATATCAGTCTTTTTAAGAAAAAAGAAACTGACCTTAATAAATGTAAATGAAGCCTATTTCTGCTTTAATTTTTACTTATTTGCATGCTATTAAGGTTAAACATCGTTTCCCTCTCACTCTAAGTGAACTACGTCATTGCATTTTCACAGTTAGATGAAGCAATTTGGAAATAACCTGCTTATATCTCCAAGACCATTTTAAGGCATCTGAAGTCCAGAAAGCTAAGAGATTGGTTAGGTGATTTAAGTAGTTTAGAGCTTAGACTCCAAGGAGGTCTAAGTTCAGTCGTGTACGTGTTTCATTAAGAAAAGTTTAAAATCTGCTTTGAAAGATGGCCTCATTAGGGAAAGTTTTCTATACCATTTCTTATAATGTCATCAGCCTTTTCTGGCTCATGGTCTCTACTTTTTACCCCATGCAATATTTGTGTGACTCCCTTCAGGGAGAAGGGAGCCCTGTCCCCAGGCAGGAGTTTTGTATGGCACCCTGCTGGTTCTCTGCTCATTTTCTTCTCCAAAGCCTCAAATCATCTCGATCATTGATTCATTTCTTTTGTGGTCTTGCTCCTCCAGCTGAAAGTGAACTTCACATAAGCAGAAACCTCAACTCCCTGATTCCTATCAGAATTCTCAGCCCATAAAGAACATAGAAGGTGCTCAATAAATATTTGCTTAATGAATGGGAGAATGATCTCATGAAAACTAACTTAATCTCTCTAGTCATCAATTATTTCTCATCTGCAACATGAGGAATCTGTGTCAATAAGGAAAGAGGTGCACACATAAAGTCCCTGAATCCAGGCCTGGCACAGAATGGTGGTCATCAAGGGTCAGCTGCTAGAGAGGGGCAGTGCTGACCATTGTACTGGAAGGTGGAAGAGAGACACCTGGAAAATGTCCTGGAAGGTAGAGAGTAGCTTGACTAATATATTTGTGCAGTTTGAAATGGAATTTGGAAGCCCACATACAGTTTCCAGGCAAGTAGAAAGGGGTGAGCAAGGGTTGAGGGTGGGGAACTGTGACTTTGGGGCCAAGTGGCTTTCCAGGTCCTTGAGTGCACCCTTTTGACTGAATCCAAATTTTATGGAACAAATTCTTTTAATAAATTGGGGATTGATGTGGAGGGGTCCTGAAGATCTAGCTTTTTGCATGAGAGTCTTAACATGAGCCTGAATGAGCAAGAGATGTCCACTTCCAGTGACCAGAGAGGGGCAGGAATGAGTCCAGCTGGGCTCAGACTTTAATGCTATGATAATGTTTCGCTTTTTAAAAAATGTTCCTGAGAGATCAAAAGTTGCTGATGATCTGTAAAATTACTTTATGAACAGAAAACTACCTCTTGACCAATTGGCACAGAGTCTGCCCTTTAAAAAATGGGATTAAGTAAGTGCTCACTCCACAAAAACAAGTATTCAATCACCTATGGCATCTCAGTTCTGCCCCTGTCTTCCCCAGGGGCAGTAGGGTGGGTATTATCCTGACCGTGGACTCAGCCAGACACAAGTTGTGATTCCAGCTCCATTTTCTACTTACTGTACAGACCACAGCACTCACTCATCTGCTTTAAACTTCCATTTCTCTACTTGTAAAGGAAAGCTAATAATGGTGCAATGAGTTATAAAAATAAAAAAAAAATCAAAAAGCCTACTATGCCTGTAAAACTCTCAGCCCAGGGTCTTGAAATAGGAAGCTCTAAATTAATATGTAGTATGAGGCTTTCCTCCTAAAAAGATTGCCCTTGGCCAGTATAAAAATTAGCCGGGTGTAGAGGTGCAAGCCTATAGTCCCAGCTACTCAGGAGGCTGAGGTAGGAGGATTACTTGAGCCCAGAAGTTTGAAGTTGTTGTGAGATAGGCTGACATCACTGTGCTTTATCCTCGGCAACAGAGAGAGACCCTATCTCAAAAAAATGTATGTATATATGTAATACACATTTATATTTTTGTGTGTGTATTTGTACAGCTATTGCTAATTTCCACACTCTTCACTTGGCACCTGACCTTCATATTTAACTATTTATTCATGCTTTATTTTGTTCTTGTTTTTTGACATAGTTCCTCCACCATCTGTGTGGAGGAACACATGATTTCTTCAAAATAATTCCAGTGGGAAGTAGAAGAGTGTACACGGAGAGTCAACTAGAGATGAAAGAAAGGTGCCTAAGAATGAAAGATTATTATACCTGGGAAATATACAAATGGGTTTATTATACTTTTTTACACATTTGAAATTCCTCATAATACAAAGTTAAAAAAAAAAAAGGAATAGAAACCAACCTTGATGGCCATTTCCGGTGAAGGATTATCTGAGTCATTGTGGCCTGATATTTTAGTGTTGATATTAGTTAGAATAACAATAGTCCAACTAATTAATCAATTATGAATCACACACTCAGGGGAGCATCTAGCTGTGTCTTTTTAAATTGTTTGCCCGAACTTGATGGAAAGAAGCCCTGCACCCTTGCTCAGCTTCACACAGGCTGGCACGTGGCTTCTAATTTAGGTCCATACAGTCTTCATCCTTTTTCCTCTGTTTCTACCCTCCTTTCCCCTCTAATCTGAAGCTTGGTGCATCCCCTTTGATTAAAATGCTTACGGGAAATTTTAGGTCAAACCGCCATCTCCCAGGTTGGTAGAAAGTGTGGCTCTCCGTGTCTCATCCACAAATATTACTACAGTGACTTAGTCTGCCTCAGCTCTTGTTTGGATTCAGTAGTAACTGGCATCTGTGCTTTGTAACACACACCTCTCCGGCAGGTGATTTATTGTTTAGTGGTTCTTAATCTGATTTGAAAAGCACCTCTCCTTGACTTTGGCTTCCTTCCTTCAGAACATTTTGTATAAGACAGTCTCTGGTCACCTCAGGTGGCAACTGTGTTCCTAGAACACCATGGCTCACTTTCTTCCTCCACTGACTACATAAGTCCAAACATGTGGCAACCTGTCAGAGATTTTCTTGGATGGCATAGAGTTCTCCCATTATTCTTCACTTATTATTTGTAAGAGACTTCCTCAAAGTATTTAAAATAATAATAGGACAGAATACAAGGTCCAGAATTAACTTTCCTTCAATCATGAAATCAAAAGCAACACAAATGAGCACCAATGATGGGCTGGTCACTGTCTGGACACTTCACTTGAGACATCAGGGAAGACAAAACAGATAATGATCTTTACTCACTCTGAACTGAAATTTCACTGGGAAGAGAAATGAAATAAATACCATAAGTAAGCAAAGTCCAGATCATAAAGTGGTGTAAAGAGAGTTGGAATGCTGGGTATGGCACCTGCAACGTTGATTGAACCCTGTGGTCATGGAAACCTCAATGAGAATGCATTGTTTGTGTGAAAACTGAAGGTGAGAATGAGCTAATTGGATATTAAACAGTGGAACAATTCAGGCAAAGGAAGCAGTCCGTACAAGAGGGCGAGGCTTGAGAGGTGGAGCGAGAGGGAAGTAGAGAAGAAAGCAGCCAGAAAGCAGGTGGCCTGGCTCCCCAGATACATTGAAGAGTCTATGGTTTTCCCATCACAGGTTTGGAGCAGAAGAATGACATGACCTATTATGGATTTTAGAAGGATCATTGTGGCTTCCTGCATATTTAAAAAAATTTAAAAAATTTAAAAAATTTTTAAAAATGATACAAAGCTGTTTCTGAGTAAATGCACTGGAGCCTTAATGCACTGTTTTGAATTGGCCTTGTGGTGATAACAGAAAGCAGACCAACTCTTAGTTGATTTAGTGTGAGCACTCCAATGAAACTACATTAAACATTTAGCTGAAGTTCCTGTACTCACTTCCACCATCCTGCCCTTTGTACACTCTTGGTTACAGGACTTGCAATAACCACCTGTTCACGTTGAAGTGGAGGCACAGAGAAAGAGAGGACTCAATCTAGCAGTTCTCACTGTCCACTGCAGATTAAGTAAATGCTGGTATCAAAATCTTTCCCAAAGAATTTTGGCTCAGAAATTTGGTATAGATCCTGGCAGATGGAAATTATCATTTTTATAAAAAGAGTCAATTTGCCAGCAGATATAACAGATAAAGCCTAAGCCAAATTATTTCATATGTCTTAGTTTTTGAACAGAAGTAAGAATAATGTAATGGAAAATCATAAAATATGCTGGGTATGTAGTAAGGATGTAATAAATACTTGTTTAATTGAATTGGATTTTAGCCAAAATTGTTTATCATGTCCGTTAACAGGAAAACAAATGACCACATTGCTTAGAGAATGTGAAAGGTTGTCCTCTAACAGTAAACTCTACTCTATTCAGTGGTCACATTGATCCAACATCATGTAGATTTCCTACAGAGTTAATTTCTCACTTCTCCAGACTGTAATGTCAGCACTGTTGCACATCTTTCTGCTTCTTTACCAAATATATCATCTCAGTCCAAGTCCCAATAGCTAAAGGGCATGAAACCTGTTACTGAATTAAGACTCTGCTCCATTTTACAATTACAGTAAAAGGTAAATAAACTGGAAACTCATTTTGCAATGTAATTTGAATAAGGTCATTTTATTTTATATCATCATAAGATAAAATTATAAAGTTTGAAATTTAGTCTTTTGAAGAGTGGAAGATAATATTAGGTGAGTTTAAGGAGATGATATCAGAAATTGTAAAACCATCTTGAGAAAGATTTGGATATTAATAACTCAAGAATTCCAAAACATTTGTCCTCCTCTCCTAATTCCATTCACAAGGACATGAGTTCAGAAAGACAAGCTGGAATAATCTCAGAAAAATCACAGCTTTTCTGAGTATTAATTTTGAGTCCTGAAGAAATAAAACCCTCAAGATTTATTTAGAAAATCGAGTAAGATATTTTGCTTAAATCAAAGTATGTATTAGCTATAACACATTAGAAGCCAAGTGTGCTCAACTGCAAATATGACTACAGTGACTGCCTCAGTTCTCCTACTGCTCACCCCCTCTTGCTGGCCAACCCTGCCTCTCCCTTGGGACCCCTCCTACCTAATCAGTGCACACACTCAAAATTGTCCATTACAATGACATGCACAGAGGACATACCCAGTAAATGATTGTCAACTGCTCAGTAATCCACATGGAAGTATTTTTTTTTTTTTTTGAGACAGAGCCTCAAGCTGTCACCCTGGATAGAGAGCTGTGGCATCACAGCTCACAGAAACCTCCAACTCCTGGGCTCAAGCGAGTCTCCTGCCTCCGCCTCCCAAGTAGCTGGGACTACAGGCACCCGCCACAACGCCCGGCCATTTTTTGGCTACAGCCATCATTGCTGTTTGGTGGGCCTGGGCTGGATTCGAACCCGCCAGCTCAGGTGTATGTGGCTGGTGCCTTAGCCTGTTGAGCCACAGGCGCCGAGCCCACATGGAAGTATTTTAAATAGTTATAAATGGCATTAAATATAATTTTATGTTTACAAAATATAGAATTAATGGCATTAAATATAATTTTATGTTTACAAAATATAGATTTACAAATGGATTATGTTTAATACTATCTTTATTCAAATACACACAGGATGCACTAATGAAAAACTACAAGTGCATACGTCACACAAGCGAAAGCCCAATTTGAGCCATATGCCAGGTCTGGAGGGCACCAGGACGGGTCACTGCTAGAAAAGTACTTTTCACTCCTCGTTTAATTCTTTTTTTTTTTTTTTAATTTCATTAAATTCTCAAATGGCTAATTAGCCTTAGGTCATACCAAACTAAAATTAATCATTGAGAAAAGACACCTTGAGTAACAGCTTCTGTGCAACCGGACACAATCAGATTGGAGAGAGAAGACTCCAGGCATCTCTGGCTGGTGGGATCTGCCCAGAAACTTCCCTTTGGTGACATAGGGAGTCAATGAGAGACTTCTGGACCCCAGGAGGAGGACAAAAGCGATGGAGAACTGGCAAGTAGTAGGTGCAGTTTGTTCGGTCGGATGCTGTCCACAGCTGTAACCACAGCACCCGCAGGACTGCAAGCAGGAAAATCCTTACCTGTGGGCTGTTTTGGTTTTTTGGACTGGAGCACTCAATTGAACTGTCTTGGGACATCTTGAGTGGGTGTGCGGTTGACTTTGGGCATTGTCTGGGGCCCTGGACTAAGCTGCTGAGCCAGAAAGGAGCTATATTGTTTAGCTGTGGGCTACCCACACAGCTACTGTGTGGGAGCTGCTATTGCAGGTTGCAGCATGAGGATTGGCTGGAGACTGTGGGCGAGTAATCTAGTGACTGAGCTGCCCAACTGCATGGACTGAGATTCTGGGGAAGAGCAGAGATCCAAGTGTTTGGCAGATTACAGCCTTGGCCCTCAGGGGCATAGAACAAGACCAGTTTTGGTGCATTGGATAAGCAGAAAGCCACGTCTAGAGAGATCCCAGGGTAAGTACTTTCTTTGGAAAGTTTCTTCTTAGCCAAGGTTCACAGTTCGGAGTGTCTTTTAAGCAGGCTGAGGAGACATTTGGGCTCCCAAGCCTGCAGGGTCTGAGAAATCAGCAGAGGCCTCCAGTCTCCATCTTGTACAGCTGTACTAACATTTTGATTAACATTTTATACCTCAGAAGATCATCTGTTGCCCAGACAATATTCAGCAAGATACATATACTGTTTTGCTGTTTTGGTTTTGTTTGTTTGTTGTGTTTTGTTTTGTTTTGCTTGTTGGTTGTTATTGGGGTTTATTTTTTATTTTTTTTAATTTCAATATTTTTCCTCTACATTTTTTTCCTTTTTTTCTTTTTTCATCCTTTTTTTCTTCACTATTCTAGTTTAAACACAATCTTCCATTTTTTCCTTCTTTAACAATTTGAACTTTTTTCCCTTCTTGCTCTTCAATCTTCTCATCCTTCTGGTCCTGTTCCAAAAGGACTCATTAAAACTTTAGGCCAGAGGCACAGTAACCTAAAGAGCAAGAGGAAGTGAAAGGAAAATTAGGGCAAGGAAACAGATATAAGAAAATACTCATGAAGAAGAATCAGCAGAAAAATCCTGACAACAAGAAATACTAGTCCAAAGCAACTCCTTCAAGGGACTGTGAGGTAGCTACTGCAGAGGATTCCACCTATAAAGAAATGTTAGAAATGACAGAAGGGGAATTTAAAATACAGATGATGAAAACAATGAAGTAAATTGCTGAGAAAGTGAAAAACAATCAAAAAGCAATAAGGAAATTGCTGAGAAACTGGAAAACAACCAAAAAATAATGGAGATAAGACACCTTGCTCACCTGGTTGTATTTACATTTCAGGTTTTTTGCACCTCTGCTGGTGTATTTCTGCTTCCTAAGCTGCCATTTCTCTGTCTGCCTCTTCCTTCTACTCTGTCTTCTTGTGGCCCTGGCTTCTCCACTGGAATGTCAGTAGTCATCTCAAATTTGGCAAGTTCAAAACCCGATGGCTGATGTGACCTCCATCCCAGCCTATTCCCTCTCTATGTAAATAGCAGCTTTATCATTCCTGGTTTTCAAAAACAATAAATCCTTTGAAGCTTGTTTGCTTTTGCCTGCCCTCCCAGCCCATCATGGACACATTCCAACATGATACTCTACTAAATACCCCAGAAGCTGAAAACTTGCTTTGCTATTTCCTATCATTTGGATTATCAAAAGAGGCTCTCAAATACTTTCCCCAGTATTAACCTCATACTACTATCTATCCTCAAAATATCAGCCTTGGAAGATTTAAGCCCTTCCAAGCCATGAGAATATTACATCTCTTCTCCCAACCCTTTCTCATGGTCTGGGAGGCTAGGCTCTTCCTGCCCTGAGTCTCACTAGCTCTCTTTAACCTTGTACTCCTTTCTTTGTTCTTCCTAAAACCAGCCAAATGCAGGTTTTGCCAGTTGGTAGTCTTTCTACATTGAATATTTTTCACTTAGTAAGTCTTGCTTCCTGCCGTCTGGTCAAATGGCACCTTAAAATAAGGTCTTTCTTCTCCACCTTTGTAAAAGAGCAAGCCCCCACACAGTGAGCGAATCCCCTGCCTCTGCCTCATGCTTTGTCTTTTCCACAACACATACCACCATCTGAAATATTACATATGTACTTGTTAATTTTTTAAATATATTTCTGTCTCACTAATAAGCTCTTGCAGGGGAGGCAGTTTTTTTATGTGTCTTTTGCTACATTCCCAGTGCTTAGAACAAAGCTTCTCACATAATAGTCAATTAATGTATTGTTAAGTGACTGGGTAAAGTGTCTATCACACACCAAGTACTACCTGATACCAGGGATACAGAGATCTTAGAATGGTCCTTTCTCTCAGAGGACTCACAGGTTTCTCTCTGTAAGTCTGGGCTGGGAACAGAGATATTATATCCTTCCCACATATCCCACATGTGCTATATACATATATATCAGATTATTTTTTCAAAGTTGATTTACACCTATATGTGTATTCTCTCATGTATGTGGTATTAAGATTATATATGGTTCTATCCTAAAGATGAATAAATTCTTATCACCTTTAAGAATAAGGTGAATAAGACAATTTTGGAGTATAAAATGGAAAAAATATTAAATTTGTCCCTACTTGCAAATATGCTCAGAAAAGCTGATTAGTCCTAAATTATCACAATAGTAGTCACTAGTCACTAGCTAATTAGGAGAATACTTGAGAAGAGTATATTAAATTAACGGTGAATATTTATGAAAGATGTGTTTATTTGGAAAGTTGATTAGAAGAAAATAGGGAATCTGAGTGTTAGTACTTTATGTGAAATGTCTTTGAAAAATCTCTTTGAAAAGTCTTTCCCTGCCTTACTGATGTTGATTGGGGGAATCTCAACTCACAATACTCAGAGAAGGTTTATAGAATAACGGGTTACATCCAACTAGAAAGCCCTTAGCCCAGGTGGACACGTGCAAGAGTCACACCAGTAACCCTTTAACTTACCATAATGTTTGAGTCTATATCAAAAATTCAATCAAAAAGCTTGTCTTAAAACTCTGTTATGATGGATGAAATATTCATGATTAATAATTAGAATGCTTAGAGTTTTTTTTTTAAACAATAACACTAAATAGGCACTATCTGAAATGAGCCTATGCCTTATAAGCATTATTATTTTGGAAAAGTTCTCTGCCAATTTTTCTAAGTGAGGTTTTATAAAATTGGTATTTTCCATGGCCGATGAATTCTGCAAGTCAAAATACATTATTTGAAATGCTAATGTTATTCAGTATTCCTGATTAAGTCAACCAGATTAATTTTGTGCTTATTTGCAATTTATAACAAAATCTGTGTTCATTTTGCCTCTTAGTCTACTTGGTACAGTTGCTAAACATTCCTATCAATATTGCAGACAAGATGGAGCACCTGATTAATCCAAATATCTAAACATAGTTTGCCTGATCTTGGCTAATTTATCTTGTATTGACAAAAATCAAAAGTACTTTAAGAAATAAGCATACAAAATGTTACTCACCATCTTGTAAATGTCAACCTTATTGAAAGGCAACATTATGTGTGGAATGCTTGCATGATTTAAATTTCTCAGCATAATTGAAAATATGTTTTAATAAATCGTACATATTAAAAATAATCTGGTTGCAACAGGACAAGAAAAATTAGACTCATTTCATAACATTCTCATTTAAATACTTAGCACTCTGCTTGTACTCAATGATTATATCAAGTAAATTCTCCAAATTCACAGTACAAATGTAATTGCCTGAGAAATAATATAATAAAAAACTGAATAACAAATATATGAAGTCTGCATTACAACTATAGAACAAGTCAATAACAAAATAATTGATAGTGTTTTGGTTTTGACATTGTAGAGTTATAAATTGAAACTGTTTATGTTGCAACAGTGAAAAATTATGGCTTGGTATCAAAAAAATTCAATGTTATAAAATCATTCCTTTCTATCTCTTACAGGATAGAGCAAAATTTTAAAATCAAATATTTTATTATGAATAAATTAAAGCATAAGTCTGATTAAGTCAACCAGATTAATACCTGGAGAAACATAGATTCAATACCATTCCCTGTATTTACTTCATTTGTGTCCATCAGTCTATTCCTTGACCATTGCTTCTCATGATGAGAGAGTCTCAATTCTTCTTAATATCTTAAAAGTAGATTTTATCCACAATTTTAACCACCTGGGTAATTTAACTCCACAGCTAATGCTTAGGTCAACAGCACATCCCTGAGAACCTTTCATCTGAGCTGTCTAGAGAGAATCATGGTTCTATACATGGGATATTATTGAAGTACCAATTATGCTACCTTTCTAAAATTAGATGATATGTTTCTTCATTTGACAGGAAGGTCTTTGAAAGTGAGGGTCAAGAGTTCATCATCACTGAAATCCCAGGACATTGATATTAATTAATGCTTAGAAGTAATATAATACATGTTTTTGTTTGTTTGTTTGTTTGTTTGTTTTGTGAGAGAGTCTTACTATGTTATCCTCGGGAGAGTGCTGTGGCATCACAGCTCACAGCAATTTCAAATCCTTGGGCTTAAGCAATTATCTTGCCTCACCCTCCCAAGTAGCTGAGACTATAGGTGCCCGCCACAACACCAGGCTATTTTTGTTGTTGTTGTTGTTTAGCATGCCTGGGCCAGGTTCAAACCCAGTAGCTCTGGTGCGTGTGGCTGGTGCCATAACCTCTGAGCTATCAGCACTGAGCCTGTTCATTGGGTTTTTAATTAAATAGGATCGAATTGACCTTATAAAGTAGGAAATTTTATTTTAATATGCTCTATCAGGTTCCTTAATATCTATTTATTCATCTCACCAGCAGTGTGACAAAGTTTGCAGGGTTATAAGAGTAAATAGGGAAAAAAAAAAAGAGTAAGTAGACATCTTGCAGACAGAACAACAAAATGCAGGGAAAGCCCTCATTATAAGAGGCATTGTAACTTTCTCAAATATCCATTCCTCAAACAGTCATCTAAGGTATGCG
Organism: Arctocebus calabarensis; assembly: GCA_963573935.1. Taxonomy (NCBI): domain Eukaryota; kingdom Metazoa; phylum Chordata; class Mammalia; order Primates; family Lorisidae; genus Arctocebus; species Arctocebus calabarensis. The sequence continues at coordinate 41,552 of CAUYON010120395.1, forward strand.
GGATACACAGCTCCTTTCTGGCAATGCAAATACATCCTTTTTCCCAGGGCTCTTCAAACTCACTAGGAGGTTTGAAGTTCTGTTGTGGTATACAGTCCACACAGGGATATGGATTTGTTTTTTCTCCACATCATGTCTTATATTCACCCTACTATAAAACCACACCAAGAAGTCAAATTAATGGGGATAATACCTTAGCAGAGAATCTCAATGTTAAATATAAATGTAGAGACTAGATACAAACACTGACAATTCCTGAGTAACCTTAGGTTTTCAATAACCCCTGAGTTCCCTCTCACACTTGGGTTGTCCCGCATGAGCCTCAAAAGTCTATGCTTCCCCTTCGCCCATGCCTCGGAGCCTGCCAGTCCTCCCTCGCTTCGACCCAGGTGCCACTGGCCCATCTCAGCACAAAGCTCCTTCTGGTCCCTAACTGGTCCTTACAGAGAGGAGGAAGTCCTGCACTCTCAAATCAGCCCCAGCCTGCTCATGCTCTCCAAGGACACCTGTTCTTGCTGGGCACCTGTGACTGTGAGCCAGTGTCACTCTCACTGTTGGGAGCAGTGTTGCCACAGAGGGCTTCAGTGTGAATCGCCGCTCAGTGAGGGCTTCTGTCTTCACTCTGTGAATCATGTGCCGGGTCACTTGCTTTTCTCTTTTCCCACAGAGAAAGTACAACATTTAGATGAGAGGCAAGCAGAAGCAGATGTGACCTCTGCTTTTATGAAGTTTGTATTCTCTGGACAAGGAGTGCATATCCAGGTCTCCGCCACTTGGCTCATGTTCTCTTCACTCTTTCCTTATGGCACAAATGTCCATCAATTTTGGAGAGTGTCTGTGTGTATTTGCCCGTCTTCAAAAAATGCATACAAATACACACACACATCCTCCTAATACTCTAAGGTTTTTGGTTGTTTGTTTGTTTTTCTCTCTATCAGAAACTTTCAAGCTACATATAGATTGCATTTTCTTTCTCTCTCATATCTCCTCCAACATGGAATATGATATCTAGAATACAGCAATTCTTTGGTAAGCACCTGATGAGTAATGCATGAATAGACAAATGGACAGACAAGAAACCCAAATTTGTAATCACTCACATGGGAACCATTAAAATATTTTTAGAAATGTGGCCATTTGTAGTACTATTCATAAATACTGACTAATTCTTGCTGAGTGACAATTATACTTCCCTAGCCTCATGGGATCAGCCTGAACCCTTTGGCTTGGTTGGCCAATGTAATGGAGCAGAAGTGATGTTACCCACTCCTGGGCCCAAATCTTAAGAACAGTTGCATGGTTTTATCATCCTTCTTTTCTCCTGTACTCTGATATCAGAATGACCCCATGTACAGTCACCTATATCCTTGACTAGACTCAGGATACAGGGGAGATGGAAACTCAACTATGTACACTCACAGACAACATGAATAGAGGGCAAGAAATAGACCTTTGATGTTCGAAGACATTGAAATATATGGCTTTTGTGTGTTTTTAACCACAGTTAAATTAAGTCTAAACTAACTAATTCATGGAAGATCAGGAACTTGCTTATTTGACAGAGGACTTAACCCAGACCTAACCAGACTCAGAGCCTGGAATTGCATAAAGGAAGAAAGCTGTCATCCCTGAGAACCTACTGGGTCTGAGTATTAGACACTCTCATATTTATAAGACTTATATGCATATTGAGGTTGAATCTATCATAATTTATAGATGAAAAAGCAGACTCAGGTAACAATTGTAATTACACTTATTAAACTTTAGATATGTTCCTGTCTGTGGAATATTTTAACATTTATAACTTCACACCTTGGCTTTTCATTCTGTGTCTGTTTGTGTGTGTGTGTGTGTGTGTATGCACACGCGTGCATGTGGGTATGTGCATGCTGGCAGACTAATAAGAAATGTGTATTTAGTCTTTGCCCCTAGTACTTAATAAAGAGTTCCTAAACCTCTTAGAATTTTCTGAATGTTTGGGGTGAGAGGATCATCTTCTGTCATTCCTAACAAACCCCTTTCAACCATACCTGAGTTTGAGGTGACTCTAGGAAGATGAGGTCTGGTTGCCAGAGGAACCAGTCATGTGATTATAGGATTGAACTGTCAGCCTCACTTTTAACCCTTGAAGAGGGAAGAGGGGTTAGAGATTGAGTTCATTCAGGTGGCCAGTGATTTACTCCAACGTGCCTATGTAAGGAAGTCTAACTAATGGAGTTCAGAGAGTTTCTAGGTAGGTACACAGGGCTGAGACAGCAGCCCACCTGGAGAGGGCATGGAGGCCTATGCTGCTCCCCATCCCCTGCCCTGTGGATCTCTTCCATTTGGCTGCTTATCTGTATCCTTCTTAATATGTTTCATTATAAACCAACAAACATAAGTAAACTAATTTCCCAGGTGAGCTTTATAGCAAATTATACGACAGAAGGAAGGGGTTATGGGAACCTCTCATGTACTGCCAGTTAATCAGAAATATAGATGACAACCTGGGACTTGCAACTGGTGTCTGAAGTCTTAAGCTTTGAGTCTGTACTGTCTCCAGTGAGAAGAGGAAGAACACAACACCATTAGTGTTAGAAATGTCTTGGATATATTTTTCTTTTCTTTTCTTTTCTTTTTTTTTAAGACAGTCTCACTCTTTTGCCTGGGTAGAGTGCCCTGGAGTCATCATATCTCAAGCAATCTCAAACTCTTGGGCTCAAGCAATCCTCTGCCTCAGGGTCCCAATTAGCTGGGAGTAAAGACATGTGCCACCACACTTGACTATTTTTCCTATTTTTAGTTAAGATGGGGTCTTGCTCTTACTCAGGCTGGTCTCAAACCCGTGAGCTCAAGGGATCCCTCCACCTCAGCCTCCTAGAGTGATAGGATTACAGGCATGAGCCATTGTGTCCAGCCTTGTATTTTGGTTCTGACAGGGTAAAGGCAAGTGACTAGGGGCAAGCTGAAAACTATGGTTATTGGTACCTATTGGCATCAGTGGGTTTTGGAAAGTATTTCACTTTCCAATTTAGTAACCGACTTTCTTATTTGTACATTAGGAGATGATGGTTTCTATATCAAGATACAACTATGAAAATTAGTATCAAATGGAACATGTGAAAAGCTTTCAAGTTCTTCCATATATGTAGGCTTCCTCTGCTGTCATTCACATGAGAGAAGGAGCAGCTCACACTCATTGTTCCTAGTGAGTCAGCAGAGCATGGGTGAAAGACAAATATTTTCACATGGTCATGTCTCTGGTGGAGTAAGAAAGGAAAGTAAATAAAATTGAAATTTAAAACTTCCAAGTGCCTATAATTTCCCAATATCAAATGAAAGGGGGTGAAATGATTCATGGGCTCTTTTTTATTAAATTAAAAGAGAGAAATCAGAAAACCAATAAAAACGTAGTGTTTAATAGCATGCTCACTGAAAGAAATCTCTCTTGGAATCACTAATGCATAGAATTGGAAAGTATCTCAGAGACTCACAAACCAATGCTTTTATTTTATAGTGAGGAAAACTGAGGCACGATGAGGGGAAAGTAGCTTGCCCAAAGTCATTGAGTCATTAGTTTCCTTAAGACAGTTTAACAATTTCAGAACATCTGAAATTTGTTGAGCTGTGATTTTGTACGCAAATAAAACATTGGTAATGTAAATATCCTTTTCCTGTCCCTAATTATAATGCAGGTAGTCATTGGAACTCATCTGTGTTCTGTGTTATTTGAATCGACACCTTGTCATTCACATTTTTTTAATCTATTTTAACATTTATCCAGTTACAGTCTAATTTATTCCATGTTCAATACATATCAGAACTGAATTCTGATATGCAAATGGTATCATATCAGGAAGAAAAAAGACTCCATAGGAGAATGATATCCTTGTGTTTACTTTTTATAAGCCTGGTTTTCAAATCTTGATTACGTTAGATTAATGGCCTAACTCTAGAGCTTAGAGAACAAAATCGTATGCCAACACAGCTTATAGGCCACCTAAACAAAAGCTAAAATTTTAATGAGCATTAAGAAGATTCCTTAGAGTTAGGGTCTATAAAAAGAATTCATGAGTGTTTTAAGTGAATAATGTTTGCATTGGATTAAAGTGGGGCATTGGATGCCTGATATCCTTTGAATTTTAAAAGACATGTCAAGCATCAACCAGGAATGCTGACTCTAGTTAAAGAATACTATTATTTGCAAAAGTATAAACATTTTTAATAGCTAAATTTTCAAAATAATAGTTTTAAAATTAGTAACAACAGATGGAAAAAGTAGATATTTATTGACACTTTAATATAAACTTATCTATTTACATAATAATAAAACTTTAAAAATTGGCTGTTTACAGACAGCTAAAGATATGGCCTTTTAGGGAAGGGGGGCCTGGATGAGAAATCAGAGAACCAGAGAGGGGGCTCCCCCCAGGTAGACAGCAACTCTCAGGACACTGGGGAGAACCACAAAGAAGAACTAGGAAGAAAGCAAAGAAAAACTTCCACAATTTGCCTAGTACTTCCTGTCTATACAAAAAGATGAAAAAAAGAAATTAAAGTTATTCTAAAATAATCACAAACTATTGAAAGTACACATTTTACAAAATTGCCTGCAAAGTAAGACCTGCTGAAGACATAAAATCCAAGTCCTATCATTCCAAGGACCAAGAAAATGCCTCCAATTATGCTAAAAATGAAAAAATCCATTAAAGTAAAACTCTGAGCATATTTAGGGGCTTTCTTTATATGTTAGATACAGGATCACTCATTCCCTCATTTCCCTCTGAATATTTATTGATATTATTCTAAAATTTCTCTGCTAACGTCTTAATAGTTTGTAAATATATTTTTTAAAAATGAAAAAACCACGAGTCATGCTCTCAAGACCTCCCCAATACAGATTAATAGTAGGGCAAGTATTTATGAGAGCCATAAGGAATGCTTTCAAGGTTCGTAGGAAACAGAGAACCTTCCACATGGATAAATCAGAGATACTTCATGACAACAAAGTAGGCATCAGAGAGACACCAGAGTGGTGGTGCTGCTATTTTTTAAGATTTGAGCTTGAGAATGAGTCTTGGTTGGTCAGATCCCAGCTCTATCTCACACTAGCTGTACATTCTTGGTAGAGTTGGATTACTTAATATCTGGAAAGCCCTTAGAACAGTGCTAAGCACATGTGAGTGTTTGGAGATACAAGCTTCCAGCTATCTGAGTTGAAACTGTGGGTTACCATTTATAAGGGAAAAAGGGAGAAGTCCTGGTGAGGGTGGCTGGGTGAACGCTCCCTCAGCAGAGTCACTGAACAGAACTGAGCAGATAGGAAGGCTGAGAAGCAAAGCCAGGCTGGGGTTTCTGAACACCCATTGCATTTAACTGCTTTCCCTTTATAAGGCAGATCATTTCTCACCTCACGTTACACCAATTTATGAACTTGTCATGGTCCCCACACAACTGGCATCTGAGAAAGGGTGGTTAAATCCTCATAGAATGCATGAATGGGTGCCTGTTAAACAACACAATAAAGCATACAGGTGTGGTTTTGCACAACCTCTAAATCTTAGGCCTGGGCTCTATTAAGCTCTATGTCCCTATGTCCCACTTTCCTTCCATTTTCATCTTCAGTTTTAATCTTTTGTACTATTTCATTCCCTTGGCTTGTTCACATGCACCACAGCCAGTTCTATTACTTTGCCATCTTCTGAGGCAATTCCTGTGTGTGAATATGCTCTCGTTCTTACTAAATTATGAACTGAGCCTCAGGGCCCAGGTGAAACCCATTTTCTCCAGAAGCATTCTCTCACAACTGCCTTTCATGACCATCTTCCTTCAGTTGTATCTTTCTGGATGAATTTTTTTATGTGATACAGACACATACAGATGGGTATTTCTGTATGACTCATATAGGTCATGGGTTTGGCTTCTTTGGGGGATTAATGTGTGAATTCCTTTTCCATGACTCTCCAGTCTGAGTGCTCTGACAGCTTGCTCCAAGGAGAGAAGTGTGAACAAATACCTAACTATCTGTTTCATCAGTAATGTTTTTAGGTTCTGCCTAGAAGGGCTGATAGTAACATTTTAGGATCTGATTTAAAATTTCAGCAGTAGTTCCATCTATAGCGTCTATAAGAGGTAACTGAAGTATAGGCATTTGCCGATCATCAATGTCCATACGTTTCAGCTTATGTAGGCCCAGACCACAGCTTGGAGAGGATGAATTTTACATTTGGACACCATAGTTTCTGCTCCCAAAACACAAACATAAATGCCTCCTGCATCATATGAGGAGCTCCATAAGCCCCAGTTGAGTATATATCTTTTAGACAGTCAAAAAGTTACAAAAAACTGTTTTTTTTAATTAAAATCAAACCAGGTATTTTTCCATATAATGTAAATGATATGTAATTTTTTTAAATATAACTTAAGACTTGAAAGAGTCTTTAGATTTCAGCAGCTGTTTCAGGAAACCACTACATGTCTCTGGGGTGATTTGTTCCTCTTCAATGAGGAAATAAAAAATAGTTGAGAAGAACCCTACGGAGATGTCTCCATCTCGTGGAGGAGGCATTGCGCCTCCATTTGAACCACTCCCTTCTGTGGAATGGAGACCATCAGGAGGCGCCCTCGGAGAGCCCGAAAGAGAATTGTAATGTGTTCGTACCCAAAGGCCAATGTCTGTGTGAGAACCTTCAAGACAGAAATGCACCATGTCCTGCCTTGCCTTGTAATTAGCTGAACATTTTTGTTTAATTAGAATAAACAAGTTTGGAATGCTATAGTTACTTGTTAGTAAGGAAAACATTTGCTCCAATTAGATATTCATTAGAAACTCAAAACCCACTTAATATTAGCAATTCAAACCCAAACTGTACTCTGAGTTTGAATTCGCCAAGTCTGTAAACTGAGCAGCCCAATGTACACTAGCTCCCAAATTTACTTAACTGACTGCAGCCCTGGAGGGCACAGAGGGAAGGAGAAAGCAGCAGACTTAATTGGAAACCATGTGTTGGGAAGACCAAGGTACTGAACAGCCAGGCCCTGTGGAAGTCACCAGTGCAGAGGGTGGGCAGTGATGCTGGGGAACCGTTTGTTTAGAACAAAGCATGAAGAAAGGAAAGTGGGAGGGGAGAGGGAAAGGGAGGAGAGGAAGAAAGCAACAGTTACTCATCCAATAAATAACTGGGCCCTTCCAAAGTGCAGAAAAGCCCGAGTTCATGCAGAGAGCAGAATTAGGACATCAAGTGTTAGTGCCAAACAATAGCACAACAACATGGTAGTGGCAGGAAAGCATGACTCAATACTATAAATCTCGTTAAGCAAAATACGATAAAATGTCACACAAATAATAGAGGCCATGAAATTTACCAGCTATTTCAAATGGGTAGCGTTCTATCAGAGGATAAACTATCAGGCAGCTTTGTCAACTGGGCAGAATGTTTGTTTTTTGTTTGTTTGTGCATTTCTTTTGACTGAGAGAGGAAAGGACATTGTATTCTTAAGTAATAACCAGGGGCATGCATATACAATACAATAGGTTTTTAAAATATGTATTTTGCGTTGCACTGCGAATGCAATAATTTAAAATTTGGCCAGGTGGCTTTTTGCCACACTGATTGAAAAACAACATTTTTATTTTTTCTTTGTTTGAAGTGCCAGTGAAGATATTTTCTTAGATGGAACAAAACAGGGCAAAGTGTAAAGATAATAATTGTGTTTGGATAAGGACTGACTCACACATCTCCTATTTAGGACTTGAACTTCTCTATTCATTTTCCACTTTCTTTCTGTGAAAGCTTCCAAAATTGTATATTTCAATCACTGGAATGAAATGAACATATTTTGGTTCTCCTTTATAGCTATGCCAAGCTTGGGTGACAATTCCCACTCAATAAACACAGTGTGTTTTCTCTTTAGACAGATGCCACATCTTTCACAGGGAGCTATTGTTCTAGTTTCTAATTCATTCCTTTCCATGTCATAAATCTTGGCAGAGGAAGGCTGTGTCTACATGTACAACTAATTTGACTGTTTTGACTGAACTGAGGGGCCATTACTTGCTTGCTGATAACTTAGTTAAATATCTAGCTGTCAGAATGAGCCTGCTGACTGGGTGTTCACACACAGCAAGGATGACTGGGAGAAGCTCTGTTTAACCTCTGGATGAGGACTCCAGTGACAGAGCCATGCCCTGTAGACAGCGGCCTGTCCACTATTAGACATGCCATCACTTATTTAATGGTGCTTTTCCACTGATTAAATGAATAGCTTTAATAATTTGTCTAGGTTTTGGAAAGTTGCCTTTTCCATGCAATTAATTATGTACTTGTTTAATGAATGTCTTTTTAGCACATTCTTCCATAATTCAGATTTTGTGTCTTCCTGAAGGCACCCACCTTTCAGAGGAAAGAGAGACTGGCTCCTGTTCAGCCTCCATCTCAGACAGACTACCCCACTTGGAGCTCACAGGATTCCCTCATCAATTTTTTTCTTTCATATAATTTTAAGGTTCTTACCTCAGCCATTTCCATGTATCAACTTACCTCCGGAATGCTGATGACTGTGCACTTCATCTCACAGGCTACGGTCTTTATATATGCAGCTGTCTGGAGCATGCTGCTGCGTGTATGTTTCTCAGACACTTAAAAACCAATCTTCACACATCTCCTTGTCTTTCTCTCCGTGTGTGTTCTTTGCCCATCAGATCCTGGCTCTGTGATTAGCAACCCCGTGGGTGCAGTTGCCTAAGCTTTGTCTCTGACCAGCAGACTGAAGTCTTTTCTTAGCCTCAAGAAGTACTCATAAGGTGTCACCATTAAAAATTTATCATGTTCCCTTCATCTCAAATTCATCTGTTTGTTTCATTCCCACTACCACACTTTTGCTCAATTTCAGGCAACCTAAAATTTGTCTATGAAAACAAACAAATATCAAGTATAGAGAGGGGATCATAGCCTAGTTCTAATTCATTCTCTGCTATGCACAAAGTAACCTTTACTTGTTTAAAATCCTGATATTTGTATCATCCATATTAACATAATATTTGATCACCATAAAACATTGAAGTTTCTCATAAGTAACTCTTGGGTCAAAAGATAGATAAAAATCTAAAGTGTAAAATTCCTAGAGAACAATACTACATTTCAGAAGCAAGATGCAGCAAAACGGTTGATCAAGTGAAACATTATTTCATATCTTTAGAAAAATACACAAGAAATAATGAAAGTGAACCAATTAAGCATCTCACCAAAAATTAAAAAAAAAAGTTAAAAAATAGCCAAATTAACTGAAGAAGAAAAGAATTCTTGAAGGTAAAAGCCACCAATAAATAAAGGTTATTTCTTTGAAAAAATGCATACTTTGTAAAACATTAATTTACCTAGGAAAAATAGGGGGAAAGTACAGAATATGCAAACATTGTTATGATAAGGGAAAAATAACCACTCATATAGGAACACCAAAATTTTAAAATTATTAGACATTTTTTTCTTTTTGTAAACTCATAGCATGTAAATAGCTAACTAGATGAAATTACTAACATTTTAAAAAAATATTATTTAACATACTAACCTCTTAACAATAGAAACCAACTAGATTAATTCCATGACAGAAGTAGAAAACTTTGACAACAATATGCTGCTAAATCAGAATTTAATAGGAGAATTCTACTGGAAAAATACATAGTTCTCAAACTATTACACAATTACATAATTCTCAACCTATTTAAACTGTTTCACAGATAGAGGGAACAAGGCCGTTTCTTAATTATTTTAATAGAAAAAATAATACATTCATTCAAAACATGAAAATAATTACAGAAAAAGGAAAACTACAGACTAATTTCTTTTATGAAACTCATTCTAGGAATTCAAGTATGGTTCCCTATTAGGAAACACATCAATACAATTATTTTATTTTATTATAGAAATTATACGAGCCCCTTTACAAAAGCTGAAAGGGGTTTGACAACTTTCAACTATTTTTTTTTTTTTTGAGACAGAGCCTCAAGCTGTCACCCTGGATAGAGTGCTGTGGCATCACAGCTCACAGCAACCTCCGATTCCTGGGCTCAAGTAAATCTCCTGCCTCTGCCTCCCAAGTAGCTGGGACTACAGGCGCCCACCACAACGCCCAGCCATTTCTTGGTTGCAGCCGTCACTGTTGTTTGGCAGGCCCCCTGGATTTGAACCCGCCAGCTCAGGTGTACATGGCTGGTGCCTTAGCCCATTAAGCCACAGGCGCGGAGCCTTCAACTACTTTCTTGATACAACAACTACAAGGAATGCAATGTGGTAGAAACTGATAATTGTGTACTTAAAAATGATAACATGTGTAGTCACACACACACAGACCACAAAATCCTGATTATTAGAGGGATATAGTCTTGTGAGATTGCCACTTTTTCATGTCAGGAACAAGACAAAGATGCCCATCCTCTCCCAACTTCTACAATTATTATTTAACATTTTATTGAAGGCATTAGCCAATGTATCTGATAAGCAAAAGATATTAGACTAAAAGTAGTATGGAGTAGGCTAAAACACATGCACATATTATTTGGATGTTGTGATTATATAAAAGAAAACCCCTAGAGTGTCTATATGAAGAAAAAAATGACTAAAAACAATGAGATAGCAAGATATAGGATAAAGAAAGATAAAAAAATAAAGCTAGTCCTCATATATAAAAACATCTAAAAGGAGATATAATGTAAAGAAAACTTCATTTTTAACAAGAGGCAAAAACAAGTCAAGTAATAAATATAACAAGATATGCAACAAAAACAACCATAAGTAGACACTTAAAAAAAAGTTCTTGAAGACATGAAAGTAGTCTTGAAAAGTAGAAATATATATTTTAATACAATGACTCAGCCTCATAAAGATGTCAATTCTCTCTAAGTTACTCATAAATTAACACTGAGTCCATAAAAATATCAAAATTTTCTCTATATCATACAAGCTGATTGAAATCTTATGTAAAACATAAACAATATGGCTATAATAACTGTAAACGTTAAAAAAGGCAATAAAGAGATATAGTCTTGAGAGATAATAAATATGCTATAAAGAATCAGTAATTTCATCATGTAGTGCTGGCAAATGAATACAAAGTCATAGCAAAGAAATGGGGAAAAAAGTCCAGAAATAGACTCAAATATGGTACAAATTTTATATCTAACCTATGAGACATTTCAAGTCATAAAAGAAAATCTTTTTAACTGCATATAAATAAATGCCTTTACATACAGCCTCCCAAATATATGTAAATATAAATAACAAGGTAGAAAAATATCTCAATTTTAATCAAAGAAACATTATTTTCAATACATAGGTCACTATGAAAGTTTTAAGACAGACTGTTATGGTTTATTATTGTAGCAACAAATCCAAGTGGCCACCAGTCTGGGATAGTTAAATTCTGCTGTGCTCACACAGTGGAATCCTAAGTATTTGGAAGTTAACATATAGAAAATCTCTACAGAATATACATATTGTTAATTGAAAAAGAGCTAAAAGGAGTGTGCTTATTTTGCTACCTTTTGAGTAAGCAGGAAGTATATACACATATATATTTATGTAAGAGACACCAAGACGTGTCCTAATTGAGAAGCTTTGCATGTGCTAACCCTCTGTCCAGATGGACTTTTCCTCCTTTGCCTCCTGACCTTTCTTATTTCTCCATTACTGTGTATATTTCTCTGGATAATTTTATGGATGTTGTCGCCCAATAATTTATTGGAACTTTTCCCATGTGTTTATCTATACCTAAGTATAATTTACCCTGATCAAACAATACTATAATTATCTATTTGGTTCCCCCTTAAGTGCATTGAATAAATGATATTTAGATCTCCTGCCAAAGTGCAAGAACAAAATAGTGAATAAATTCAATTATAGAATTGCCACACCATTAGTGAGACAATATAAATTAAGCGTGATCATAGGAAAAGCCACATTTTATTATTCTTGTGAGAGGCAGGGAAGGAATCTAAGAAGGATTTGCTTTAAGATATCTTTTTCATTTACTTCTTGTATCATTGTTTCCTAAAGATTAACTGCACACATACTGTTTTGTTGCTTGTTTATCTTCTTTAAAGAGACCTAGCGTTATTAACAAGTTAGGAGTTGAGTGGACATTTGGGAAAAGTATATGAAGACGTGCATTTAAAATGAGTCTTTTCTGTTTCTTAAATAATAAAATATTAGAAAGTAGTATGATCATTGATCAGATATATCTCATATTCCAGGAACTATGCCAGGTTTTTTACGTAAGTCATCTCCCCAAATAAGGAGGAAGCATGACATAGTGAAAAGAGAGGAGGGTCTCTAGTCTCAGAGTTATAAACTAGTCAAACAGTAAGGAATAGGAAATCTTCCATTTGTGAACAAACGTATCACCTTTCTGGTTTATTTCAGATGAAATAATTGTTGCTGGCCTTTCACTTGATTCATCGGCAACTCATTAAGTGTCTCCTGTGACACCTACACTCTCGGAGGTCATAAGATAAGAAAAATAATGCTATTTATTAGAAATGAAAAATAATTTAATCCTTAATATTATCTGATTTTCTTCCCTTGACTTGTTTGAGAGAATCAGCAAAGTTTTGGGGGATTCCGAATACGGTGTCCTGAGGAATTAGACAAATCCCAGGAGTCACTCAGAAATTTGTAGAACTGTGTCTTTGGGAAAATGACCAGACTCATGTTCCTAGGTTAGTGGTGGTAATACAGGTGGGCACAACAATGTGCAGCCACATCTGATCATATCCCACCTTATAAGAATAGAGAAAAAAATGCTTTTATAAAACACTTTCCTTTCAGATACCACCATTGATGCCCCTGGTTAATGCTTGTATTAAAATTTGTTATGCAATTACTCCACTATATTTTCAAGTTTTTAAAGTGGTTTTTGAAAAGTTTTTTATCCAGTTGTGGTGGTGGTGCTGGATTTTTTTGGACAGCAACAGCATCTCATTCTGTTCATTCTGTTGCTACGGTGCAGTGATGTCATCATAGCTCATTGCAACCTCAAGCTCCTGGGCATAAGCAAACCTGATGCCTCAGCCACACATATAGCTGGAACCACAGACACCACCACACACAGTTAATTTTTATATTTTTCATAGAGATAGGGTTTCATTATGGTGGTCAGACTGGTCTTGAACTCTTAGCCGAAACTGATCTTCCTGCCTTGGCCTCCCAAAGTGCTGGGCATAAGCCAACATGCCATACCTACCCAGTTGTTTATGATAGTTTTCAGTGGGAGTTTTTCTGTTCATCACATACACATCATTTGCAGACATGGAAGATACCTATGCCGGTATGGTTGAAATTAGTCATTTTAGTCATCTTTGTTCCATTTATTAAGTCTTTTAGTTCAAGGACACTAATAATACTTTGTTCTCCATATTACTTATGGTCAATTTAAATATTTTCATTTCACCGACTTTACTGGCTTTAAAAGTTGTCATCGGCTTTTTAACCATGTCTATTCTATTCTAGCAATGATAAAGCAGGGATCTTCTATGTATTTCCTGAGGTCTCTATTACTCTTTCTTCATTCTCCTGTTTGTCACTTCTTTATTGAGCTCTGTTTTATTTATCCATGTTCTTACTAAATTCCTCAAGGCCAGGGTTTCTCTGCACTATTGACATTATGGCCAGGTAGTTCTTTGTTGCGGGTGGTTTGGTGGAGCAGGAGGGTGTCCTGAGCATTGTAGGGTGTTTGGCAGCACGTGTGGCTTCTATCTACTAGATACTGGGAACAACTTTTCTTCTAGTTATGGTAACCCAAAATGTCTCCAGACATTGATAACTATCTTGTGGAGCCAAAACCACCTTAAAAAAATTACTTATTACCAGTTGGGCTCTTTGTTGATTTTTTCCAAACCATGGGTGTATGTATATTTTTTCCCTCTGTTTCTGCTATTTTTCATAGACTCTATATTTTGCTGTTGTTGTTTGTACTGTTGATGTTGGTTTTATTTTTTTAAAACTTCAGTCACATTTAGTATAACTTGAGTACTCATATGCCTCATCTGAGATCTTTCTTCACCAATGAACTAAAAGTTTCAAAATTTAAAGACTGTAGGCAGTGACTACATAAGGCACAATAGAGAGAAAAGTCAATAGATGAAGACCAAAGTGCACTTCCACAAACAAGACAGCAGTACAAAGGATGAGTGATGTGAGCCATGTGGGGAAGATCCAGCCTAGTACAACTCCAAATAAACTTTGTTCTCAAGAGTCACCTCATGGGGGAGTAAGGGATGAGGCCACCTCAGAACAGGCTACAGCAGAATTGTGTGGCCCTCTAGGAAAAGAAATCACTGGCATTTTCCAACAGGTGGCCACTAAGGAAGTCACAGAAGTACCTGACCTAAGCAAAGCTGGTTCTAGAGCCAGATAACTGAGAGTCCCAGTGCCCATTATGGTGGAACCAGTCACAAAGGCCATATTCTTCCCATTAGTACCTTCTCACCAGAGGAAACAGCTACGAGCCACATACAAGGTGATAGGAACAAGAAAGGGAAATATTAGACAGGTCTGTGTTAAAAGTCTACCAAAAACCCTTTAGCAACTCCATATAAGTATGCAGTCACTTGCAAATCCTTCCTCTGAAATGTGGCTGTGATACTCATCTACAGCTCCTTCCTAAGGAGATGGAAGAATGATGAAAGACATAAGGAGACTCCTAAAATTTCAAAAAACTTTGTGAAGTTGTGCTCATTGCACACTAGATTTATTTGGGTGCACATCTGTTTCCCAAGGTGGAAATGAGGCTTGTCAGGGCAGGACTGGCTCTTATTAATCTTTGAATTTCAGCATCTGGGAAACCCCTATTCACCATGAATTAAATTTCTTTAAAGTAACTTTTCTGCCTAAATCGAGGCATACACTGTCTCTCCCTTGCAAAAAAACTGAATGTGTTCAGAATTTTGAGAGAAAGAAAACCACATCATATTTGGATTATTGGAAACCCTATTCAACCACAACCAATGTACGAAAGACAAAGAGGAAGAATGAGATCCTTGCACATAAGTAGTCAACAAATGCTTCCCTGTCTCGAGTCTAAGACTTCAGGAAAATTTCTCCTCTAAAGGAAGCACTAAATTTTGTTTTATATTAAATCTCACTCTCTAAATGGAAGAGAAATTCCAATTTCAAAAATAAGTTGTGTTAAAGTTCAATCCTCAAGAAAGGAAGAAAGAGGAAATAAAATTCTTCTAATCACTCTATGTAAGATGATCTTTCTTCCCCAATTTCTCAATTCTTTTCTCACAGTATAATTTCAAAGAGTGTAACAGATTTGTCTAGCTTCCCCTTCCTCTTGAATTAAATGGGAATTACCCTTTGCAATCTCTGCTGTGGGCCTTGATATCATCAGGGTTCTGAATCTGCTACAAGTCATTCACTCTGTTGTCTCCTGGCAAAAATAAAACAGCCTAGGTGTCCAGCTGCCATTATCAATGTTGACGGCTGAGGCTATGCAGCTGTGGAAAAAGACAGCCTGCTTTCTGAGAGATAAATAAAGGGCTTCACTTCAGATGGCTCTCATCCAGTTTAAGATGAGACTGCCAATAGGGGGTGGTCTTGCAAAGGCCAGAAAGGTACTTCCTGCCTCAAATTCTCTCTACTTCAACCCTTGCAGGTGGGACGCTTAGTGGGACAGCCTAGGCTGGGTAATGAACGGACCTAAGTTCCTTCATTGGCCTCCACTACTTACTGGCTATTCAACCTCAGGCAAATTCCTTAAACCCTTGAAAGTGAGCTTCTTCAACCATAAAATAGAAGCAATTTAAACCTATTTCAAATAGATTGTGGTGAAAATTAAATCAGACAGTGTTTATAAAAACCTGCTTCAGAGAAGCACTTCATCAGGCTAGAGTGCCTGCCTGTGACAATGAAACTAGGCCTTTGTGAGTGATCGCTCGCTTAGGTCTTCATCAACACTGTTTTTAGACTTCTCCTTTGCAATTCAAACCCTCTATCAGGGGTGTCCAAGCTTGGCTTTCCAGTACTACTTTGGAAGAAGAGTTGCCTTGGGCTACCCATTAAATACACAAACACTAATAGAAGCTGATGAACAAAATAAAAAGGTCTCCACATAATTTTCATGATACCTGCCACCAAAGATAAGCAAAAAAGTTTTCACCTAATCTGCATGTAACCTGCTGGTCACAGGTTGGACACCCCTGCTAGAAGGAAGAGCACATGAGGTCAGGGGCACCCCTGTGTTTCAGCTACAGTTCAGATTCGCAAAACCCTATGTGGGGAAAACAGGTTACTAGTACCTGGTAAATATTTTCATGCATAGTGTATCATTCAAATGATAAATGTAATTCAAGGGCATCTGCTTCCATTATAAGAAGTATTTTTGCTTTCTCAAAACTCTTTTGTAGTATACTTTAATAAAATCCAAGCCCGTAACCCAGGCCTTCAGGACTTAACTCTCTAAATGTCACCTGTAGCTCCTTTTCACCATGCCTACACCTTCACCATCCCATCCCGCCATGTGCATGCCTTTTTTCCTGTCTTTTCAAGGTAAAAACGTTGCACTTGCTGTAACCTATTCCTGGAATGTTCTTTCCCCACATTTGCATAAACTACCTCTTTCCTAGCATTCAGTGTCCGTCTTAAAAACTTACTTAACTCTTTGAAGTACTTTCTTTTTTTTTTTTATTAAATCATAGCTGTATACATTAATACAATCATGGGGTACAATGTGCTGGATTTATATACCATTAGAAATATTTTCATCAGATGGGTTAACATAGGCTTCACCACATTTTCTTAGTTACTGTGTTCAGACATCTATATTCTATACTTAGTGTAGAATTTTACATGTACCTTTATAAAATGCACCATAGGTGTGGTCCCATCAATTGCCCTCCCTCCACCCAATTCACCCCTCCACACCCCTCCCTCTCTCTTTTCCCCTTCTTAGGCTGTAGTTGGGTTATGGCTTTCATATGAAAGCTATAAATTGGTTTCATAGTAAGGCTGAGTACATTGGATACATTTTCTTCCATTCTTGAGATACCTTGCTAAGAAGAATATGTTCTAGCTCCATCCAAGTTAACACGAAAGAGGTAAAGTCTCCATCTTTTTAAAGGCTGCATAATATTCCATGGTGTACATTAAAAGTACTTTCTTAAACCATCCAAACACACACTACCCATCTCCTCATCATAATTTATTTGCATCAAAGCACCTGATAGCTTCTTTTCATTTGTATATTTGAAGTCTACACTTTTTCTACTCTTATAAAAATTGGCACACTATAAGTGACAATTCATAAGGTAAGTTCTCAAAAGACATTAGGTATTTTTCATTACAAATCTTCATGAATTTACAACATCATAAAACCTATGGAAATATTTTTGCTAAGATGACATTTTGGGAAGGCCAAGTTTTGAAGTATGATTGTGGTAAAATAATAACAAATAATAGGCCTTCTGAGTTTTAAACTATAAAATCAGTTTTCCCTAATCCTTTTTATAAATATCACATAAAAACAACTGGAAAAAAAGAAAAGCAACAGTAAAGGATTGCTGTTTTTATTTTTCATAAAACTAGAAACCACAAGGTATGTTGTACAGTAAAGTACACAGTGAAAAGTGATGTCAAGGTTGCCCAGGTGATAAAAAGTGTGGAGAAAACATGTCTTGGATGTCACTGGACAATACTAAGGGGCATTTTGAGAAACTGGGAATGAAAGTGAGTTTCCAGGGAACTTATTTTATGACACCAAAAATAGGCACAGACAGTGGGAATGTATGAGGCAGTGTGTGCTCAACCTATGCTTACAGGAGCCGGTCTTTAGGTAAGGAGTTAGTGGGTGATAAACTGTGGATATGAAGAACCTACAGCCACTCTACGCAGTTAGCTAGGGTTTCACTTGCATAGAGATAACTAAATTCTGTTAACAGGAGCATATCCTTTGATTTTCATGTGTACCCCCTGCATATGCAGTTCAGAATATCTCACCTGATTCAAGATGAAAAATAATAGTGTCGCAGGAAGAAGAGGCCCAATGGAGAGAAAAAGCACCCAACACCATGTTTATAAGAGGAAGGGCTTTATTCACCAGCTGGGAGCTTACAGCATAGGAGAATTCCAAATGGCCACGCTCCCCAACTGGCTTCATCTTTCCCTTTTTATCTCCAGTCAAAAAGTTCCACCCCCTAGATATCTTTTTCACTGGTCATTTTGAATCAAGAGGGAGATGCTATTTCCCCACAGAAGTACAGGACTTCACAGAAGTGGAAATTTCCAAGTTCCAGGAAGTTAAGTCTACAAATTCCCAAGAACTGAGTCATCATGGAGAGGACCCCAACTGGCATATCCTTGTGATTTCCTTGAGAAGACCTGTTCTCCTGGATCTCACCCTACTCTTTTGTAGATCCAGTGCTATTGAGGTATTCTCTCTCAACAGCACTGGATCTACAAAAATATAACTTTTATACACACACACTCTCATACTTGTCAGGAAAAAAAATTCTGCCATGGAGTGGATAAAAATTGTTGCTGTTGAAATACAATACAATACAATACAATACAATAGTTTTTCTGAAGTACTGGAATAATCTCCAAGAAAAATCATGGAAAGAAAGTTTTGACAAGTAACATTTAAGGAGGAAAATAGTGGAACCAAAGAAGAACTTGATACATGAGTAGCAAAACTAAAAAAAAGAGAGAGAGAGAAAGAAAGAAAAAGACGGAAATAAAAATAAGAATTACAGAAAAACAGAAGTTGTTGAGTGGAGCACAAGATTAAGAAAAGTAAGCAGAAAGAAAAATATGAGTTCAGAGAGAACTAAAATGACATGATATAGAACTGAAATTATAATAATAGCTGTGGAAGAGAGATTCTTGTAACAATGTAGAACTCTGCCACCTCCTTAAATTGACCTACTTTTCATAGACCGGACATGTCCCACATGTCCATATCAGTACAGTAAGCCTAGGTCTTTATGTTAACCATCTCTGTATGTTGACCAATTTGTTATAGTCCCTTAGGTGGTCAACTTTCAGAGGTTCAGCTGTAGTTTTTTCCTGAAGACAAATATTAGTTTCTGAAGTGAAGAAAAGGAGCAAATTAAGGAGTAATTCAATATGTTCACCAGATATAAAATAAAACTCGATTTTAGATATGAAGGAGCTTATTGAGACCTGAGAAGACATTGACACATAATGGCTAATCCTTAAACACAGCTTAAGAAAGTTACTGAACATTAAATTAAATAAATAATCTTTTAAGTTGGCATTGGTAGCACTGCAAGCAGATAGCACAGCAATGCCTATATTATAAATGAACAAAAACAGTGTCCACCAAATTTTATACCATCCATAAAGGGGTTTCAAAATGAAGGTGACCAACATGCAATTTCTAGAATTTCCAAGAATAGAAACAACATTCCTAATTAATACCTTCTTAAAGAAATTATTATGGAATAAAACTGAAGTTAAAAAAAGAGAGAGATGGATAGAGAAACTATTGTAAAGGTTTGGTGTTGAGGGGTTGACTTCATTTAGGTTAAAAACAAAGGCTAAAACAAATGTTAGCATTATGAATTTAATACAAATTATGAACTCTGATGTTGTAGAAATAACTAACAGAAGTTAGATGAGGAAAGGAAGACAGAAAAACTTACCTGACAGGTGGTGCATGTGGCTTAATGGAGTAAGGCACCAGCCCCATATGCCAAAGGTGGAGGGTTCAAACCCAGCCCCGACCAAAAAAATTGCAAAAAAAGTTAAAAAAATAAAAACAACTACAACACAAAAACTTATCTTATAGAGATAAAATAATTGAGAGTACTTAAAGACATAAACTTAAACACACACAAAACATGATATCTACAATTTGGACATGAAGATGATGAATAGTAGAAGCAGGCAACATGGAAACATATATTTTTTCTATTATCTATGGCAAGGATATAATTGAGAATGTTTAAAGAAAGAGAGGCACATGCAAAATAACATTAACTCATAAACGTAGTAACTAGATCAAAATCATTAGGAGAAACTTATTGAAACAACCCTACCAAAGACATCACAGCACAGTGGAAAACAAAACAAAATAAAATAAATGCTCCAAAATCAGAGAGAATATCATTCGTTAATATACTGTCATCAAACTCAAAACTAAATGTTAACCAGAAAAGAAACAGAGCTAATAAATACCAATTAAAAGTTAAAAATAAAAATATTAGATTACAAAATCAAAACTCAAATATTCTTTTAAAAAATGTAAACAATGTAACTAAAAAAGATTGAAAAAATAGTGGGAAAGGGCTTTAAAAAGCAAACAGAAGGAAGCAAGTGAAGGTTATATCAATATCAAAAAGGAAGATTTTATTTCTTTGTTTATTTTGCACGTTGATATCCAGCTTCCTAATGCCATTTATTGAGGAGACTATTTTTTCTAAGTAGGGTATGCTGGGCACCCCTGACAAAAATCAGTTGGCCATATATACATGGATTTATTTCTGGACTTTCAATCTGTTCCACTGGCCTATATCTATCTTAATGCCAGTAGTACCATACCATTTTCATTACCTTAGCTTTGCAATATATTCTAAAATCAGAAGTGTGATCCTGTTACTGAAAGTTCAGTACTCATTCCTGAGGTCAAACAAAGAATGAGGACAAGAGGTTTGAGGAAAAGAGAAGTTTATAAATGTTCCTTATATTAAAGAACAATTGCCCCTCTCCTTTAAGGAGAGCTACAGGGTTTTTAAAGGGGGATTTTAGCTTTGGGCTATTGCTATTTAACTATAACAACTCTGGTGAAGATTACCTCATGACCTCTACCCAGATAATTCTGTTGAGCCATCCCCTATGGTTGAAGATGAAGAACACTAGGCTCTACAGACTGTTCCTCTCACACGGCCTTCCAATAATGTCCATGCTCAGATAATAGCCAAGCCAATGATGGGAGATACACCCCATTCAATATTCAATCCTGGCTGCAGGATGGTGTTCGGATCCACTCACTCATTTAAGCCTTTCAAGCCAGTTCCAGTGAATAGTTTAGTCCAAAAGTCGAAAAACTGAAGGACAGCACTTTCCTGTCCCTAGTCCTCCATAGGAGATGTTGGCCAGCCAGCCGCTGCCCTTAACCAAGCATTTGTCTTCTGTACTGGTTTTCCCCAGCTCCAGATCTACTTGCTGGCTCCTGGAGTCCACCACTGCTTCACTGTGCCCTTGGAGTAGTGTTCCTGGGTAGGTTCCTCCAAGGTGGCTGGAATTCTCTTTCCCCTGTCTCACAAGTGGCTAATAAAGAGCTATTTCTAGTCTGCCATCTTCAACACAAAAAGCAAAAACCATTTATCTGCCCCTCTGATTACTGGCCTCAGGCAGGAATACAGGTTTTAATTGCTCAAAGAAGGTGAAATCTTTTAAAGAGACAAATTGTGAAATATTTTGCCCTTTTTGAGACACTTACTTCAGTTGCAAGTAAGGGCAAATTAATAAAACAAGCTACTAGATTTATTCTTCTTAAGAATATTTTGGTTCTTCTGGAACTTTTGTGGGTCTATATGAATTTTAGGATTGTTTTTTCTATTCTATAAACAAATGCCATTGGGATTTTCATAGAGATGGCACTGAATCTGCAGATTGTTTTGGGTAGTATGGACATTTTTGTTGCCAAAAGTTTAGCACTCACCCTCAAGGTCATATCAGAAGAACCAGGAAAAATGATTTGAGGAGAAGGAAAGAATACGGTTATTAATTGCTGGCAAATGAAGAAATTGGCTGATTCCCATCTTAAAGTACCAACAGCCTGCTTTTGAGCAGAAATATGGACATTTTAAAGGGTATAGGTTTGATTAATCGCATATTCAGCTGATATTATCTCAAGACACCTCTCTCCTTCCCAGGCAGGCAATTTCTTGGAGCCATCTCCTGGGACACAAAGAAGAAAAGACACCCCCAGACCACGGGTCTAAGGGAGAGATACAAGTTTTAAGTCCCAAAAGGAGCAGGGAAGGTTTCAGAAAGAAAACTTTTTTACCCTTTTTAGGCCATTCTCCTCTGTTACATTTTAACAATATTATCTTCTAATCAATGGACATAAAATGTTTTTCTATTTACTTGTATCTCCTTTTAAATTCTTTAATCAATGTTCTATAGTTTTCAGGGTATAAATTGGAAGAAATTAGAAATATTTCATCCCCAAATAAGGCATTTTGACACACTTAACCAAAAACTATCTTTTGGTTATCTGTCTCTTGGTTTATCTGTCTTTTAAAACTATCTTTTTGGTTAAGTGTGTTCCTAAGTATGTTTATGCTTTTTATGCTATTATAAATGGGATTTATTTTCTTAATTTCCTTTTCAGATGGTTTGTTGTTAGTATATAGATATGCCATTGATTCTTTTATGGGGATTTTGTAACCCCAAACTTAACTGAATTTATTTACTCAATCCAACAGTATTCTTTTGTGCTGCTTTTAGGGTTTTCTGCATATGGAATTATATCGTCTGCAAACAAGAAGAATTTTAAATGCTTTTTTAAATTTTAATTCCTTTTTTTTAATTTGAATTCCTTTTATTTTTTGCATGTTGTACACAGCTCTTTGTTTAGTTATTATGTCATAAAAGAGGGTTTTTAAAAAAGATCTCAATGCATAAAACAAGGGTCCTCAAACTTTTTAAACAAGGGGCCAATTCGCTGACCCTCAGACTGTTGGTGGGCCGCACTATAGTTTAAAAAAAAAAAACTAGAATAAATTCCTATGCACACTGCACATATCTTATTTTGAAGTAAAAAACAAAATGGGAACAAATACAATTCACACCAATGCATGTGGCCCGCGGGCCGTACTTTGAGGACCCCTGGTATAAAATATTAAATGTGACAAAGAAAGATAATATATAAAGCTAATGATAGTGATCCAAATTGATTATCAAACTTCTACAAAAAATATCAGTGAGCACATTAACATAAAATCAAAAAGGAATGACTACCATGGCAAGAAACTTAAGTAGAAAGAGAAATCTTTTAGTAGGAGACTTCAGTTTTCTTTTATAATATGTGAGTGCTTTAGTATCAAATAACACACTTATAACTTTGACTCAAACTATACAAAAGCAATTTAGGTAATCAAAATATTTGTACCCTCATAATATTCTGAAATAAAATAAAATCAATTAATAAATGAATAAAGCACTTAAAAGAGTTGCAATTAAATTAATAATGCACATATAGCTATATACTTATCAACCTATAAGATTCCAATCAGAGAATATATTTTTTTATTTCTTTTTTAAATTTTTTTTCAATTTTTTAATTTTTTTATTGTTGAATCATAGCTGAGTATATTAGTGCAATCAAGGGGTACAATGTGCTGGTTTCATATACAATCTGAAACATTTTCATCAAACTGTTTGACATAGCCATCATGTCATCTTCTTAGTTACTGTATGAAGACATTTGTATTCTGCATTTAGTAACTTTTGTCTGATCCCAT
>CAUYON010120399.1:0-28250 GCA_963573935.1 Arctocebus calabarensis
GCAAAGGAATTATTAGAGTAGACCCTAATCCAATAAGAGTGATGCCTTTTTGAGAAGAAGGGATTTACTAGTACAGAGAGACACACACGGTCTCAAGGTTAGACCGTGTGAACAGGCAAGGAGAAGATGGAATGAAGCCTCAGAAGGAAACCGACCCTGCTCACACCTGGAACTTGAAATTCTAGCCCCAAAACATTGGAGAAAAAAAAAGTCTGTTGTTATGACAACCTTAGCAAACTGATGAACTTACCATATGAAAGAATAGTACCTACTTTTCTCGTGAGTCTTCCACGTGAGCAGGGCTCACAGGGACAGCTGGGTTCGGCTTTATTTGATGTCCTTCACCAGGGGCAGTTGGAGAGCAGAGAGGTGGAATCATCAGAGGCTCTTTCACTCACACGTCTGGAGGCTGATGCTGGCGACTAGCTGGGATGTCAGTGGGCCTGTGAGCCATGAGTGTGAACTGGGTTTCCTTGCAGTGTGGTTCCTGGTTCCAAAGGTGAGGGTCCGGAGAGAGAGACACGCAGAAAGACCATCACCTTTTTAAGCCTCACTTTAGGAGGTACATACTGTCACCTCTGCCTCATTGTAGTCATCAAATGCAGGTTGTAGTAGCCAGCCCAGTTCAGGGGGAGAGAAATTAGTCTCCACTTTTCTATGGGAATCATGTCAATGATTTTGTGACTACATTTTAAAATTCCTAGAATTGCTGAATAAAAACATTTAAACCGTAAATATTGGGATTTCCTGTAATCAAGCTTTAACACTGCTATATTAGGCTGTCTGAGTACTTCTCAATGCAATGTATAGAGTGACTTATGTCTGATGACTTTGCTATTTCTTACTCTGTATTTCAGCTATTTGTTTCTTTCTGGGCAAAACCAGGACAGTTAAAATTCTTCATTGCTAGTTTGAGGTTAGATTCTGTGTGACATCATTAATCTTTTGCCAGCTATAGTCAATGTCTCTTAAGTGGGGAAAAACTGGAATAATGGGTGGCACATGTTTGAACAGGGGATGGGAGATACCTGAGTGAGTCTACACGCTTTGTGAAGTCTGACTTTGTCACTTACTAGTTGTCCAACCTTTGGTAAGTTACTTACAGCTGCAGGTTTTTCAGCTATAGAGAGGGGTTACCAAGGCCTATCTCAAGGAAATGTTGTGAGGAGGAAATGAGTTACTGCTTGTAAATTCCCTTGCTTTGAACTCAGCCTATTAATCCTATTCCCTTAACCCTTTAAGGTAATAAAACAAAGATCAAAAATGCCACAATTATAGTTCATTAAACTGTCCTGACTCCATACAGGATGATAATCAGTTGCCCTGAAAATAACCCATTTTATCTGTGTAAGTTGCCTTTTCCTGAAGTCTCTGTGCAACTCCAGACTAAACATCGAGCCAGAATTTCACGATAACACTTCACTGTTGAGTAAATTTTGATGTCACACATGTTTTTGCCAAAGTTTCACATATCAGAACAGATTTGGAAGTCAGGTGTTAATAACACATCTTCAGTGAGTTTCATTTTTTAATCCAAGTGTAATTTATAAGATTATGACATTTTAACATTTTTTTATTATAGAAGCCACTGATTTTGCTTATTGTTACTGTAAGTTGGTGTTACCAGTACAAGGATATCCTCTGAAGTTCTAAAAGAGGATCAGTTTTAGTGAGGGAAAGCAAAAAAGAAAAAAATCCCCAAAATTATGGCAGTGGAGATTCAAATGTTAGACTTTGTGTTTTCCTCATGTACTTGAAATTTCGCCACAAGTATATTAATGAAGATGATTTTTGCATTTCATTTTCACTGCATTTATTTTTTGATTAATGTCATTTCTATTTTTCTAGATAAGAGGGAAGAAAAGAAATAAATAAAGCGAATTTCAGACTGATTGCTAATTTATATGAATTCATGTATTCAAATTTATGATCTTTGAATCAAATACAAGTGCTCAATGCTATTTTTCAAGTCTCTGACATTATTTACATAAAAGCCTTTTTTGAAATATCAAAAGAGATTATTTGTCATTGAGGAAATTTCAATCGTACCCTGATGCTTCCTGAAGATGTTTTGAAGGTATGTGAGAACAAAATACCATTTGGAAGTGAAAACTTGCCAGTAAAAAACACTTAGGAGTAAAAGTACTCAAATGGATTTTTCGTGGCTTCTTAGTAGCCACTAACGCTGAAACAACAGTTAATCAAAAGAACAGTTTTTATAGTCAATAATTGCAATCTTATAGTACGGAACAGTTTAGAACCTATATTTGTAAAAAGCAACGTACTAGTTTTCTGCTAGTATGGTAACAAATTACCACCAATGTTGTGACTGAAAACAACACAGATGTATTCTTTTAGAATGTTAAAGGTCAGACGTCCACAATGGGTCTTACTGGGCTAAGCTAAATCAAGGAATCAAGGCATTCCCAGTGCTGGCTCTTTCCAGAGGTTGCGGTCCCCTGCACACCCTTCTCAAGCCCCGCACAGCAGCAGGTGAACAGTGGCCAGTGAGCAAAGCTTCATCTGTACCTGCAGCCACTCCCCATTGCTTCCATCACGGCCTGAGCTCCACCTCCTCTCCGATCAGCTGTGGCATTAGATTCTCACTCGACGGGGTCCCTACTGCAAACCACGCGTGCCGGTGATTCAGGCTGTGTCCTCCTCTTAAGTATCTAATGCCTGGTGATCCAGAGCTGGAGCTGAGGCCATGATGCTAATGCTCCGACCATCTCATTTCAGGAAAACAAGCTAAGGGCTCCCACTGATTCTGCAGTATGATGAGTTGTTTATTTCACTATACGTTACAATGTAATAATAATAAAGTGCACAATAAATGTAACTCACTTGAATCATCCCCAAATCATTTCCTACCCGTGCCCCCCATCTGGTTCATGGAAAAATTGTCTCCCATGAAACTGATCCCTGATGCCAAAAAAGTTGGGGACCGCTGCTCAGGGGACAGTCCATTTCTTTGCCCTGTCCAGCTGTGGGCTCTGGATTCTGCCATCTTTCTCTCTGACCTTCTCCACTCTCACTTCGGTCATTTAAAGGTTCCTCTGATTACATAGAGCCAACCCTGATAATCCTTGAGAAACTCTTCATCCCAAGATCCTTAATTCATTCACAGCTGCACGAATTATTTTGTCATGTAACAATATTTATTAATAGAGTCTAAGGATTAAGACATGGATGTCCAGAGAAATGGGGGTCTATTATTCTGCCTACCCCAAGCAGCTACTTAGATTTTTTTAAATACCAAAAAAGCAACCGAATTTTAGAATTTTTTTCGAAATCTGAAAACATAGCTTTATGCCAAAATGCTCCACTGTTTCTCGAAACCCTGCACAGAGACAAAGTTAAGAAAGGCGCAACATTGTAGCTTCACGTGGACCACTAATAAAATACAATCTAGTAGAAAATCCAACTGTTTGCAAAAAAAGTTTTGTTTTTTTTTTAATTTTTTAAAGACATATTGTGTTTTTTTTTAAATCAGTGGAGGACGTTACATTGTCACCCACTTGTATAAATGGTTGCTAAACTGTGTTCATTGCTGTTGGCCAAAGGTTAAGCACTGTTAACGTCTTTCTTTTTCTGACTTACAGTATATTGACAGTCCAAGGTAATGGCAACATTTCATTTCTGTTTGATATGGTGGACCCCATGACACCTTTGGAGCTAATGACTGACAGCTAATCTCTGTTACAATCAGAGGAAACAATTTTCCTTGCACTGGAGAAGTTTCCTCTCCTGACTTTGATATTCTGCCCTTCTTGGTGGTTCTCAACTGGGGTGATTTTGTCCCCCAGAGGATGTGTGACAATGTTCAGAGATATTTCTGGATCTCGTATCTGGAAGGATGATACGTGCCTCATTGGGGCAGACACCAGGGATGCTGCTGAGCCACCTGCCATGCACAGGCGGCCTCCCACGGTCCATGGTCATCTGAGCCAGCCTGGAACCCCCCTGCTTCAGAGATGGAGCTGCACAGGGGCCTGGAGCCTGAGAGGGAAGAATCTGCATCATTTCATTCGCATAGTGAAAGGAGCGTATCATTCGAATAGAGCGTCTTTATGAACAAGCAAGGTTCTCAAACCTTTTGAGGTTTTTCCCTGTCTCCCATCCAGTTCTCACCTCAGCCATCCCTTATTCCCAGTAAGACTTTATCAGCCATCCATGCTTCCTGTCTGTCTCTCGTGGTGCAGACTCGGCCCACTAGTAATTCCCTTTATACCTGCCTTGAAAATGTGTCCTCAGTGTGACCGAATTGTCCCCTCCTCACCGTTCCTCCTCCTGGTCAGCAGTTCAGAAGGCAGAGATGTAGGCCTGTGCTACCACTGGACCTCTGACTTTAATTATAGATTATAGGACGTTCTGAGAAGAGAGAGCGGGGATAAGTGAGTTAATTAATTAATCGACTAAATTAAGAGTGTGGGGATTTTTTCCATGTTAAATATTCTGGAGTAGATCAGAATAAAATAGAGCTTTCAAGGTTGATGAAGTTCCCTCCAGTATCCAAACATACATTGCACACTGGGCCTCAAATTCCATTTTATATCCCAAGATGACTCCATTCAACTATCCTGATCCACTAGCTCCTTTTCTCAACACCCAGTTTTACTTGTTTTTATGCCTCCCCCCATAAAGGTCTCCCTTTTAAATGACTCTTCTCATAAGTATCTCAAAAGAAGTTGTCACTTGACTGTTGCAATTAAATTTGATCACGATAACCCCCCAATCTTCATGATGACTTTTGAAAAAGCACCTTATCTGTGTCAGCAACAATGTATTGGGGGATCAAATGAATGATCCAGTTGTGTGTAAAACTGTAATCAGTCGTTCCAGAGGTGTGCAACATTGTAATCAGTCATTCCAGAGGTGTGTAAAATTGTGAAAAGTTCCAGAGCTGTGTAAAATTGTGATCCATCACCTCTTCCAGCCCACCTCTTTTCATTACCATGTGTCCCATGCACTAAGAGAAGATAGAGCAGGTCCCCAAGGGAAAGGACCTTACTGTGCTCCATATGAGTTTTTGTTCTGAGAGAAGCACCTGCCACATATGGTCATTTGATCACTATCTATGGCATGGATGCCACGGTACAGGGAGAGAGCAGTTAGCATAGTATGTGAGACCTGACAGGTGCCCAATAAAAGATTCATGCCTGGGAGAGCGATTCAAGCTAATCATCTGCCTCCTGTTAGGAACAAGGCCATTCAGGGAAGCCGGTAGTGGCAGCGCTGTGGAGGAAGAGACAAGCTGCGGGGACGAAGGACTAGTCCTTTCCCCAGACTGGGACTCAGTGAATGTACTGAATGCGTCTTGAGAGGAAAGCCGGTGTCAAAATTAATAACATCTTTCTAAGAAAGCTCATGCACTTAATTAAAATGCATTTAATGTCAAAGCTAGACTGCAGGATTGAGGTGCCAGCGGCAAGAGTGACCAAGAGTGAGACCTGGCAGGGGATAAGAAACAGAATGGAAGCGTCGCTTTCAGAGACCTCAGAAGTGAGACGAATGGCTTGTTTCAGCTAGAATTAATAAGAATTACAATAGAAGCTGGTATAATAAGTTATTTTAAAGTACATGCACGCTTGCTCTGCATTGCGTAAAACAGAGGAAGGAAGGATTAATTATATTGTTACTTTTTAGGAAAGCCTTGTTTGTGTAAAAAAAAATGGCAAACATGATAGGTGAACCTGAAAAAAAGCCTAATTTTTGTCTTAAGCAACTGTAAGTAATACTTCATTCCTTATGTTAAATAGTGACATGAAAGTAAGCAATCGACATGTGGAGTTAGCTCCTCCCTCTGAGCTCACTCCTCTGGGTACTGTCCTTGTTTCCCCCTGTGAAGGACACGTGGTCTGACATACAGGGCCATTGAATAAATCCTTTTGTTGCCTAAAAATGAGAGCTTTGAAATGAGTTAATACTTCTCTTAACTTCTTCCCTATCTAAAGATTTATTTTTGATATTTTCACATTGCTGTTAGAAGCCGATAGTTGTTAAAAAGTGATTGTAAAACACTTAACGTTTAGTCCGACTAATTTGCTTCCATCTGTCTCTTAAAAGAAAAGGAATTCCTTTTTCTACAATTTCTTTCTAAGAAGAATTTGTTTTTTCTTCTCTCTCTCTTTTTCTTTTATTTTAGTCAAAATCAGCAAATGTATTTTGCTGTCATAGGAAATGCAAAGTAAAGGATTCTTGGCTGACCTTTCACCATCTTTCTTATAGAATCTCTTTCTCTGGATGTGTTGCTCAGTTTCTTCCTTTCTTTTTTTGTTTTTTGCATTTTTTTAATTAAAGCATAGCTGTGTACATTAATGCAATCATGGGGTACAATGTGCTGGTTCCATATACAATTTGAAATATTTTCATCATAGGCCCCCAGGACGTGGGTTATACATGTCTTCAGACTGAAGATCATCATCTGACTTTTCTACTTTCTCAGCAAATTCTAAATTGTTGGTAGGTTTGGGCATTGCCATAAACTTTGCACTTAGAGCAAAGTCGACATCACCCCATCCTCAATATGACAAATTGTAGGAATGGGCATAGATTCCTAAAGGAAATATAACTAACATTGCTTAAAATTGATTCCATAGGCACTAGAACTATATCAACTAAGTAAAACACTGTGGACTGAATATATTTTTAGCATTCTAAACTTTGGTATAGATCACTGATGAATACATTTAATAACACAAATAGGAATTAACTATAACAACACATATAGTTAGCACCTGTTTTACACTTAAGCATTATAACATGATCTGATGAACCCGGAAATCAGTGAACTAGATCTCAAAGGAAGAGGCATATACCTAGAATATAAGTTGTGATCATGGAAGTATTGAGGGGCATGCTTTATAAACCTACTGTAAATATTTTTTAAATTTCCCTTTTTAAAAAATTTAGGCCACTTAAACATTTTATAAGGAAATCTAGTACATACAAGTAGAGAACAATCTTATATAATTTTCTAATGTATTCAGCTTTCAAATTCCTATGTCAGAGAAGTTGGGAACATTATTTTTCTTAACGTGGTAAGTTACTATATGATAGAGTCTTAAATCCCCAAAATTTATGTTAAGGCACCCAATGTTTTAGTGTCTATAACTCAACAAATGCTTAATCAAGTTTGTCCTTAATGGTCTGTAACAATCAGTAGCTCAAAGATAAAATTCTATTTTCTGTAATCACTAGGAGTTCTAGTTTTGTTACAAGAGTTATAAATTTCGGGTTTGTGGTAGCTGACAGAGATAATAAATGTGCCCTCTTTTACTTTGTCGTATGTGCTAAAATCCTGGGAATTGAATGCATTGGTAGAGACAATAACTGGGGTGATGATAGCAATGCATGATTCTGGGTGACTTGAGGACTACAATAACATTAATAAATAGAAAAGTCAGAAGGTGGACTTGGTGTCAAAGGGAATGTTGTAAATTTGGTGTGAGAGGCAGTTAAGTTTTAAAGTTATCTTGTAGACATTTGGAAATGTGAGCGTTTATCTGTAGGACAGTGTTGATAATGTGTAATATTTGTCTGGAAATAATGTAATATTTGTCTGGAAATAATGTGTAATATTTGTCTAGAAAGGGTGGTGATTATGAAAGCTTTGGAATGAATGAGTTTGCAGAGTGAAAGGAGAGAGATGAGAAGAGGAACAGTATTATGACTTTGGTTTGAATGTTTGGGTCCCCTCCAAACCTCTTATGGAAACTTAATTCCCAGCAAAATATTATTAAGACCTACAGGGCCCATAGGGATTATTAGGCTGTGACATCATGAATGGGCTGAGTGCCCTTGAAAAGAGACCTAAGGGCATGAGTTCAGCCCTGTGGCTCTTCTGCTCTTTGGCCATAAATACAGACAACTTTCACTCCCTCTCCCCCTTCATCTCTTCTTCCACATGGGGAAGAGATGCTTCCAGGTAGCATCTTGGAAGTAGAGGCCCTGAACCTACTGGCGCTTTGAAATTTATTCCTCCTGAACTGTGAGGAATAATTTGCTGTTGTTTATAAATTACTCAGTCTGTGGTACTTTGTATATCAGCACAAACTGACCAAGGTAGGCAGGGATGCAATCTTGGACAAAAAAATCCACAGAGAAAGGGAAGAGTTATGAAAAGCAAGAACAGAGGTTAAAGGAGAGAAAGAAGAAACATGAAGGAAGGTCCAGAGCAGACAAGGTAAAAGAGTTTCTCAGTAAGAGGGAAGCCGAAGAGTAATAACAAAAAGCAAGAAAGACTCGAAACGTGTATCTTTCAAGCATAAAAAGGAAGAAATTTCAAGATGAAAGAGGAGGTCAACAGTATCAAAAGCCAAAGCTGTCTCCCCACGGAATTACTGATGTGTCAGTTCTGGGTGCAGCAAACCGATCTTCTTTCCACGCTGTTTTGCTGTTCTTTGCTTACCAGCCCCTGGAAGTTCATTTTCCCCATCTTCAGGGTCTACACGGACTGGGCGTACAGGTGCTGTAAGTGTGCTGGTGAGCGAGGCCCATTGTGATCAGCTCTGTTTCCCTTTGCATTTTCATTTTTCCAGGTTTTATTTAAGTCATTGTCAGGACCCCAGAAAACAATTTCAATGTAATTATTTCTATGTAATGATGGGGGTTCACATTTTATAGCAGACAAAAGATTTTTGGTGAAAAGAGTTGTAGAATTAAAGAGTAACGTCTTTCCGCTGCTTCCTAGCACACGCTATCTAGTCACATTAGAAAAAAAAAATCTGAATTTCATTAGAAGCTGATGGCCAAAAATTAAATAGCATGAGATAATTCAGGGCCATTATCAACTTAAAGTTTGTAGGCTTCAAAGTTCTATTCTGTCTTAAACTAAACTCAATGTTTGGCTAAATTGGCAGGTAAACCAGTCCTCTCTGGCCACCTGTAGAGAATTACCAAACGCCTTATGCAAAAGTTAATCTTGTGCAGACTTACTGGGGCTGGCACTTCACCTGGAATGTTTATTTTCGGTCATCTATCTCAGGGTAGGCAGACATCTAAGAAATGGCTTTCGTACGTGTATCTTTATCTCATGTCTTCCTGGAGATTTTCTTCCCAGTGCCTTCAATCTCTCATACTTTCTTCCTCCTCCTTCTTTGAATAAAACCCAGATTCCTCCAAGAGTTTTGTAAGGTTTCCACAGTCTGGAAACCCAGATTCCTCCAAGGTTTGTAAGGTTTCCACTGCAGTCTCCTCTGCCTTTCTAGTCTTCTCTGTCCAACATGCACTACTCAATTTCCAAACCTCAGAACTTTTTGTCAGATAGCAAAAATAATGCATGATCATAGTAAAACGATAGAGAAAACAGAGCAAGAAAACTGAACCCTCAGAGATAAATGTCTGGACATCCAGAAGGAAGCCTGCTGGATCAACAGGGATGCAACTTTTTGCAGCCTTTACGTTACCCAATTGCCCTGCAGAGTGGCTCTATTAATTTACTCTCTGCCAACATGCTTAATGGGCTGTAGTATAATTGTCTGTTTATCTAACTGTTTTCCTCATTAGGCTATAAGCTTTTCAAGGGCTTTTTAATCCCTCAATGCCCAGCATCTAACATTTAGCCTGATAGAGTAAGCACTCATTAACACTTTTCCACCTCTAAATTCTTTGAAGCCCCAAGCAAGTGAGATAATATCATAGGCCATAAGGATAAGTGATAAGATATAACAAGTGGCAAAATAGTCCAGACTTCTTTCCCAGAACTCCACACATGCATAAGCTCTTATATAAAGGTTAACATCTATGATCTAACTCAAACCTGCATAATGCAGTCGTTATTAATAAGTTGCTTTTGACAGTCCTATGGCAAGTATTATTTAAGTTGAATTAGTATTGAATACTGATGTTGCATAAATTTGTAGGTGCATGTGTATGGATATTTTAAATAAATAATCTTCCAAGATCCAACTATATTTGTAAATGACATTGCAGTAACTTCCTTCAGGGTAAAAATTTTGAAAGCATGTTACTAAAGCAATCACTTTTAAATGTCATATAAAAGTATCATTTCCTTTCGGGGGGAAATCATAAATCTCTAAAAATCCTCAAGGAATGTGCCTCCTTTGAATGTGAAATTTTTAGTAAAGTTATAAAATAAATTTTATGATGCTCTTCTTTCAGGAATAGCAGCAGATAAAGGTCCAGTATTACTTAAAACATGACTGGAACAATTATCTGCAGTTTGGGGAAATGTATACAGGATAGGTCTAAAGAATTTAATGAAACATGAGCTGCGATGGATAGATTTACATTTTGCATTTTCTACACAAAGATGGGCATATAAAGAAATACATTAAAACACAGTAAGACCACTGCTATGATACAGATTAAACAGGAAATTCTATGGGGAAAAGAGGAAACACTTCACTTTAGAATGAATTTATGTGTCAAGGTCCAGCTAAGATGTCATTTCCATTTCAAAATTTTTTTTAATGATCCCCACTGGGAATGCTGTTCTTAACTACTTGAGTAATTTAGCTGCACCACTTCTTACAAGAAAAACATTTATTAGGCACATGCCATATGCCGGGTACCTCAATACAGACAAATACTTCCAGCTGACCAAGACCTTTAATGTCTTCTGCTATGGATTTTATATGTAACAATTCAATTTTAGCCCATACTTTGTAAATATTTGCATTTATTTTATATATATGTAAGTAACTTTGGAAATAGTTATTGTTTTTATGTTATACTATGTTTAATCTTTGAATGAATAAATAATGAAGTAATATATTTATACATTTATTCCAGAGTGCCAAGTTATTTAGAACAAAATGGATCTAAGCCACTGTCATCATAGATACGATAAATATCTACGAAAGCCCTAGTAGGTCAAAACTAGGAGACGAGCAAAATGGTGAGAAGGCCCAAAGTGTTTAAGAAACAGTTAAAGAAAAAAAAATTAACAGTATGATTTTGAATAAGAACATAGATCTAAACTGTGTCTCTGTGATGTATTTCTCTTTTTCATTACTGGCCAGCTCTACATAAGGAAGAAAATGTTCCTTTTATTATTAATGTTCCTAATCTAGGTATGCCTACCCACCTTAGATATGCATTAGATTTAATTTAAATGTCCTCATTGGTAAAATATAAAAAATTATCAATACAGGAGTGATGTAATCCAAATTAGTATCTTCAATAGCAACTTTCTTACATTGGCACAGCACTAATAGTGGTAGTGTAGTACTATTGGAATTTTTAAAATTGTAAAATCACAGCAACTATGAAGCACTATCAGATTGTTGTAGGAAGATGAAACGAGAACCAAAGTGCTTAACTGGTCTAGTTTAGGGGAAAGATAGAAAGGGAACAGTAAGTAAAAAGAAGAGAAAAAAACAAGTGACCTACCTAATATGCGTGAAGAGAGATGAGGTTCATGCCAGTGATGCCGCCGGTTGGGTATTCACAGTTCAGTGGGCTCACGGTCATAAGAAAGCCATTGTTTCATTTGTGAGAACAGGTAGAAGGCTCTGCACAGTTGTTTTAATTGGAATGTCCTTGTGCTTTCTCACAATGTGAATAAAATATTGAATTCAACTTAAATAAATTGATCGTGGCTATGCCAATGTTTTGGGCAATGTTTAAGTTGGCGGGTGTGTTCATATCTGCCAGTAACAATACATTTCATGCTAACAATTTTTCTGGCTTTTACAATGTAGTCTTGTTTTGTACTACAAAGAAAGTGTTTAGATAATTGGAAGACCTGCTGGAATAACAGAAGCATGTGTGGAAAGGATACAAAAATCCAAACTCAAATACTAAAAAGTTACAAAGAGCTTGACCAAGCAGTGGTGGTGGGTGTAGGATTGCTGAAGCTCCTTTATTTCTGGAGGAAACATGCCCAGTGGCCGTCGCAGTGGAGATCCCAATGGCTGCTTCCTAGTTAAGTTTTGCAGAACTTTCGAGAAGTTCTGACTTACGGTAATAAAATTGTATTCAGACTTTGCAAAGTTTGGCCTGGCTGTAGTATGAATGATGAGTAGCAAAACAGGGGTGAAGTAGACTACCTTTAAAATTAAACCTGGTTTCTCCTTCATTGGGTGATTTCTCCGTGATTACAAGCCTCTTTTGTCATTGAATGGCAGGCATGCAATAACTTTTATAGATAGCTTGTTATTCGTATGTTGCCATTTTGAGTATCTCTGTTGGTTTTTGGTATTTTCTTTTATCCAAAAACTATTTTTAATAGAATCCAGAATATTAGAAATTTGATCCTCAAACATCAGTTCTAGTCAATCCATGGTGTCATCTGAGAAAGCAGAGATTGCACAATTAATTTTAAATTATATTTTGTTTTGATATATGTGGAATACAGGCTTCTCCTTAGACCTACTATGTAACCATTTCTTGAGACATTGAATCACATTCTAAGTTAATTGCCTATGAAAATTTGTGCCAAGATGTGTAATGCATGCATGATTCACTTTTTTTTAAACTTAAGAATAATAAGAATACATGTTTCCAAAGTGGAAGACTCCAAATATTTAGTCACTGGATTATCTATTTAGGGATCAGAAACCATCAAGAATATGTTCTGTATAGCACAAGAATACTGGGAAAGGGGCAAGGGAGGGGAGGGAAGGGAAGATGGGTGGAGGGAGGGCAATTGGTGGGATCACACCTATGGTGCAGCTTAGAAGGGTACTGGTGATACTTACTAAATGCAGAATACCAATGTCTTCAAATAGTGATTAAGAAAATGCCATGAAGGCTCTGTTTAATAGTTCGATGAAAATATTTCAGATTGTATATGAAGTCAGCACTTTGTGCCCCATGATTGCACTAATGTACATAATTTTGATTTAATAAAAATTAAAAAAAAGAATATGTTCTAACTTTGTGCAATCTTATTTTAAAATATGATGAACACAACCAGTATGCCATGTATATTTCAAATGCATTCATTTAGCTAACTAAAAATTATGTTGTTATATTTAACATGACAAGAAGGATAGCACCCAAGTAAAACATAACAACAAAAAATGAAATTGAGCTTGAATATATATAGTCCAGTGCGATCTCAGCATCACAATGATTAGTAGCTTTGGTATTTAAGTATATACCTAAATTAATTTTAACACTTAAGAATAAAATTGCTATGATTTAATTAATAGATTAAGGAACTGAAGGTGGAAAGTTAGTGAACACAGAGATTACACCCAGTAGAATTATTCCTGACTCTGAATTTGAGATAATTCTCTTATAGGTGCTATATAATATTTGGATTTGAACACTTCACTGACACTGACACCTCTCATCAGTAAGGATGGCTGCATTGACCTTCTAAGTAAAGAGATAATTTGGGAGAAATTATAGCAACACTTCAATGATCCTTCTAAATACATCTTCCACTGTAATGAAAGAGCCTCTGTGAGAAATCGGTAACTTCATGATATGATTTCAAGAATCTTGCATTTCTAAAATGATTCCAACCTATTGAGCTGACAATGGCTGGGATCAAGCCAGACATAACTTACAGGTTTAATAATCAGTTTAGGTTACTCATTGTGTGTAGAACTAAGAAAATTGCAGTTGATTTCAATGGTACCAAGAGTTTTTTCCTCTACATCTAAAAGTGTAATTGGCTGACAAATGAACTTAACTAGATCTGACTTCCGTGATGGCACCAGGACGTTCTGACTGGGGGTCCTAGCTGTGGTCAGCCGTGCATACGGAAACCATGCCATGGCATAAGTCACGTGACCCATGCAAGCAGCCGACACCAAAACAAAACGGAGAATGCCTCACATCTTCAACCTTCTCAGTCAATACTAGAAAGTCCTTGTTTTTCTGTTCCTTGGTTTTAGGCATTTCAGCACCTCTTGAACAGCATCTGACTAGAGAATCCAGCAAATATTGTCATTATTTGGGGACAGTGTTTCCAAGCTGAGGGTCCTTTGCCTGATCCATTTCCAGTCATTTATACAGTAGAGGATAATTAGCCAGGCAGCTCAATTTCATGCAGCCTGGTTTATGTTACATGGGGAGGTCATAAAGGCCCAGAATAAGTCTCCATATACAAGTCATTTATTTTTTTCTCAAAAGAAGTACACTATTTTCCAAGACTGCTGAATGCATTTGACATGCGTCAAAGGACAATCATCATTGGTCACTGCAGATATGCCTCTTGGCAAATCCCTGTGGTACTACATAGAAGAGATTTGGTAGTGTCCCTGGGCAAAAGGTCATTTTGTGTCCAGGAGATTAAAACAAACAAT
Source organism: Arctocebus calabarensis (assembly GCA_963573935.1). Lineage (NCBI taxonomy): Eukaryota > Metazoa > Chordata > Mammalia > Primates > Lorisidae > Arctocebus > Arctocebus calabarensis. The sequence continues at coordinate 14,226 of CAUYON010120399.1, forward strand.
TCCTACAAGGTATGGAAGAGAGTTTAGTCTTGGAAAACACTTCTAAAACATGTAGAATTAATTAGATCACCCTGTCATCTGAAGACCAAAAATCTCCTCGGGGCCTTTCTGGGGTATAATACATTCTTCTATTCTACTTTTGGTCATAAGTTTCTTCTTGAAGTTAACAGGAATGTAAAAACTATGTGACATTTAATATTTCCTGGAAGAAATACTTATATTTTCAGAACACATAGCCCCTAATTAGAGTAAATTACTCCTGATGGAATAAGCATTCTGCAGAAGCAGGCAAGAAACCAAATTTAATTTCCCAGTGCCATAGGGAGGTCTTGACTATTCAAAAACTGTCTCTAAATCTTAGGAACTATGCTTTCAAAGGCTAAGTTAATGGAACTGAGCAGGAAATAAGCCTGATTAGCATTTTGTAAGTAATTTTGAGCACAAAAGATATATTTACAATAATAGCCAAGACTTATCATCAACAATTGAACCTGACACTAGCAAAAAGAAAAAAAAGTAAATTGAATCCATTAAAATGACATCAAATAAATTATGATATTCATTTTCTTGTATACTGCTTATCATTTTTTAATTTTAAAAAATATGGTTGAAATCTCTAGATCCTAATAAGGGGAATGGGTTAGCATTGATTTGGATAACTCACCATTTATATGCTTGCTATTCACTTGTTCTTAATTCCTAACGGAGCTTTCTTAAGGCACCCCACTTTAATAATGCCTGTCAATCGCTGCTGTCTGTAATAAGGAGGCCTGGAGGGACAAATTGTTTTTTCCCAAACAATTTCAAAGTATAACCTCTGGCTTTTTCCTAGAGAATAATTTTGCATTCCTCTACTTGGCAAGAGTGTTAGCAGTGATTCTGTGGTTAGAGACACGTTGATATAGGGCTCAGTAAATGCAAATCTAATAACCATATTATTCACCAGTTTTGCAAAGGAAATGAGATTTTTATGGAGCTATGGTTATAATCGAAGGAACAAAAAACCCTTTTCTGTAGAATTGTAACACAGACTTTCTCCCTTCCTTATGGCATGTAGATACTGCTAAAGTTACGCTGTCTTGGATGTTTGTGGGACTCTATAATAAAGCTGAATTTGTGGATGAGAATAAGGCTTCCACTTTCTGCTGAGCACCTGTCCTCATCTGGAATTTTCAAAAGAGAAAAAAGTCAAAGGTACCCTTTTTCGCCAGCCCCATGAGGAAAGATTTGCCATTTGATAACTGCAGTCTGCTTTTCTGTCTCTCCTGGGAGTTTCCTGGGTCTGCCTGAACCCCCTCCTCTTCACAGTGATCTGTGCCTCTTGCCTTTATGTAAAGATGATCTATAAAGGCGTATTTCTATCAACAATCCATACTTTTCACTGTTTTGAAGAAACTGGTAATTCAGTGACATCCAGAAGATGTAACCAGGCCATTTTGTAGAAGCAGTAAAAAAAACAAAGAAAGAAAAGAAAAGTCCTGTACAAGGGAAGGCTCTGGCAGAGAAAGTAAAACATGTGGAAATCAAGAAGATTACAGTGAAACTAGTTACCGCTTCAGTGACCAAAGTGTTTTCACATATGCTAGCTGTCTGTCTTACAGAACGAGGCATCTTACGGTTCCATCTTACGGTTCCACAGGCTGTGTCCCAAATATCTGCAGTGGTTGCTGATGGTTTCTATGCCAACAGTAGATTATTGTATTGTCCTGGAACTAATCTCCATTCTCCAAACCAAGAGGATGCTTTATTCATATCTCCTTTGTGGTACTTAACTCTGTAGGTTTGCATTACATTTTTTGTGTATATGTCTTATCTCCTATATTATAAGCCATTAAGATAAGGAACTTGGACATTCCTTTGTATACTTGAATAAATTGTTTATTGTACATGATTGATAAATATGTGTTGATGAATGAGCGACTGAGTTTGTGAGTCCAGTTTTGAATCAAGGGCAGGTACAGGTAGGTTGTTACACTGAGTGCCTTTTGTTGTTCCCCAGAGGAGTACCATAGTGTGTGAGCTCTTGGTTGAAAATGTAGAATGTGGGTCAGGAGCATTTTTTTACTTTTGTTCTCAAAGCCCATCTATGTGTAAGATTTCTATGAATAGCAACCACCAGGAATTTGTACCAGACTGTTCAAATAGCTAACACCTTACAAGTGCGTACGGAGTTTTCGGTTATAAATTTGACTTAAATTTTTTTTTTTGCTTAAAAATGTTATGTTTTTATGGGTGAAAAACCTTTTCTTATTTTTTTCCTCTGCCACTCAATTCTTCATTCTTTTATGCAGTTTTCTCTTTCCAACATTAACAACAAAGACACATTTCTTCAACCACTGATTTATATTACCCATCGTTTGTTTTATAATTGGGAAATATTTTTAAATAATGCAGAAATCTAAAATTACTGGCAAGGCATATGTTCCCTGTTAGTTAAATTTATTTAATTAAGCCCTGGAACAATAATAGGACATTTTAAAAGATACAAAGGGGAGAAAAAAATTAAACTAGGAACCTGTCAGTGGAAATACAAAGATGTAGTTTCACAAGGCATTAACATACAAAAATAATATTAACAAGTAAAAAATAACCACATTTCCATGTGGCTGGTGATTATTACACTGCACTTTTAGATCTGTTACATTATGACTTCCATGTTCACAGTGTACACTATGACGTGCATTTTATTATTCAAAATGTACTTGAAATAAAAATCAAAGGAAAGCAAAGGATGCTAATGTTTTTATGTTTAGCAGTGTTTTATGTTCCAAGTCCATTGCCAGCAAGGATTTTCCCATTTTATGTGAGATGTTTGTGAGGTTACTTTTCTGGTTTTCATGATAGATATATATATATAGATAGATAGATAGATAGACAGACAGACAGACAGACAGACAGACAGACAGACAGATAGACAGACAGACAGACAGACAGACAGACAGACAGATAGATAGATAGATAGATATAGATAGATAGATAGATAGATAGACAGACAGACAGACAGACAGACAGATAGATAGATAGATGGATGATAGATAGATAGATATTTCATGTATATCTCTATTAACATCTGAACCTCAGGAGAGTTTACCTTTAAGTTGGCATTTGTACCTGGGCTGTGTAATATACTGACTCTCTTTCTTCATGATCCCCCCATCCATCTTAGAAAGATTTGCTCAATGAAGTCTTCCTGCAGAAACATAGCCCTAATCACTGGGTGTTTGAGACAATGAGATGAAATAGTTGAACGACTCTAAGAATTTGGTCTCTGCCATTTAAAATTCGTTGATGGGTTGCTTCTTAAAAATATGTACACCAGTTTAACTAACCATTTATATTGTACACACACATATACACACACACGACAGATATGCCAAGCCATTCTCAGACTTTACAGATATGAAGAAGCACATCTATAAGGCATATTTAGTGCCTGGTCTAATGAATGTGGACATGAAAAGCTCCAGCCAAGCTTTCCACTAGTAATTGTACGGGTGATATCCTGCCTAATGGGTAGCAAGGGGAATGACAGCACTTTGAAAATCACAAGCCTATGTCTTAATCGAACCTCTCATGAACTTTATAAATGCTATTCCATGAGCACATATGGATAATCAAGGATAAAAGTTAGTTTGTTGATATGATTCTGAAATTGAACAAGTCCCATGTGATCGCTTTAATTCTGTAAATACCTTTTTGCCTGTTTTAAAATCCATTTTGTCACTTAGTTATACACATAACTAATTGGCAATAAGAGGCAAAAGAAAGAGTTAGGCACTCCTAATTTAAATCAGTATTTTCATAAATAGCATAGCGCGTTGTTTCATAGGTAAAATGCACATCACATTATCATTTCACATAGATGTGTGTGTCCATAGAGCTTTCAAGAGACAGATATGAAAGAGTTCACTCTTTTCTAAACTGCTTCCTTCACTCAACAACGTATCATTAACCTCTTTTCATTTTCATAAATCAAAACCTAGATTGAATAATGGCTCTTAAAATCTGTACAGTTTTACTAAGAGCTATGCCTTGTCTAAGCTACTCAGCCTCTTCTCTATTAGCGGAGTAGTAAAGACGTATTTTGTTTGCTGTTCTAACAGCAGCGCTCTGATAATCATGTACAAAAATATTCCAAGACATTTATCACTGCATATTTAAGAAAAATTTCTAACTATGAATTTGTAAATGTAAAATACAATTGTCAACGACTTTTTGAAAAGCTTTCAATGCATGTTGTGATATTGCCCTTGAGCAATGTGTAAGAAATGCCCAAACCTTTGCCAGTGCTAACTGGCTATTTAAATTCTTTTGTTTGTTGCCAATTTGTCAAAAAAAAACTATTTTTATTTAATTTACTTTTTAAAAAATTGTTGATGCTGTAGAAATATCCGAAACCATTTGCTGATGCTGCTTTCATTTGTATTAGAAAATTAAGGCCATCGTTTTGAGTCTGGTGTCACATAGAATTGGCCAACAACGGAAACAACCAGGTTTCTTTCACATCTCTCTTAAATAAAGTCTTCCGTATTCTGATTTTACTATAAATTGTTGAGCATGGGTACAATTTATATTTTTGCTTATTTTCCATAAAAAAATTCTTCTCACTCATTTTGTTACTTTGAGGGGCTTTAGTACTTTAGGGATGCTGGTTTATCTGTCAAATATATTGTCTCTCACTTTTAGCTCCGTGTACTATATTAATTTGTGAAGTATTTGTTGCACTTGATATAAAGTTGAAGGGACAATCCAAAAGACCAAGCTCTCTTTATAGTATTTCTTTAAGGTTGATAAGATTTCTTTTGTCTTCTTTTCTTTTCTTTTCTCCTCTTTTCTTTCTTTTTCTCTTCCTGTTTCTCCTTCCTTTCCCTTCCCTTCTCTTCTTTATCCCTTCACCTCCCATTCTCCCCCACTTCTCTTCCTTCCTTTTTTGTATTTTTATTTTTTGAGACAGAGTCTTGCTCTGTGCCTAGGCTAGTCAGGTGACAACTATCATCATAACTCTCTGCCATCTCAAATTCCTGGACTCATGCAATCCACTCTCCTTGGCCTCCCAAAGTGCTAGGGTTACAGCGTGAACAAATGCACCTGACCAGCACGGCTATTTTTCAACACTCTTGCAGTAAATTTGTCAAATGGAATATGAATCTGATATTACTGTTACTCAGCTGATGCTTCTACTCACCCACAAGTGTTTTCCAACAAAAATTACCAAATGTCATATTGAAATCAGTGTCTGGTGGAAAAAGAACTCAAATAAGTCAGAAAAACTGGGCTTTCACTTCAGTGTTTACTAGCTGGTTAATTTCCTTATTGAAATTAAGTGATCAATCTCTATCTAACCTCTCTTAATTTGTTTTTCAATCATCTTTCAATGGTCGCAGCTGAACCCCTCAATCTATTTTCTAAAACACAGGATGCAACTCTTTCATAGAAACAATTCTCAGTAAACATTCTCCAAGTCCTTTATTTTTTCCTCATTCAAGGAAAACATTGTGTGCATTGTTCACATGCAATCCACACAAATGGCAAATGCTTTAGACAGAAAGACAAACCCAGTGATGCCAATTCTTAGGTACCCGAGAGTCTCCTACTTGGGAAGACAAGCACAACACCTGCTCCGAGGTGCGTGGCAATGGTGCCACCTCTCCAGTAATACATTGAGTTGGTATTTTTTGGTTTCTTCTCCTTAACTAAGTATCTGTTGCTTATGTTTTGCTCTGGTTTTCTGTATTGGGGTATTCTTAGCATAGTTTGCTTCATGCCCTTCGTCATAAGCCGAATGGAGAAACCACTGTCTCATGCTTAAAAATTAGAATAAGATGGTTCTGTATGACTCTTGTATTTTGGCAAAAGTGGAATGTATCATTTCAAGGACATGATTTTGTTTCAGTGACTATTTCAGTCTGGATTTACTCCAGGCTCTAAAAGAATTCTAAAAGACGTTCTGCACTTGTTTTAATAGTGGCCTCATCATAGACTTAATGATTGGTTAATTAATTTCTTGTTATTTTATAGGTTCTATCATTGAAAAACAGACATCTTAAATATGCTCATAACCTTAGCTATTTTTTCATAGATGTATACATGTGGATGTATAATAAAAATAAAGGTATGTTTGGATAGTTGAGTTGGGTGGAACAATTTTGAACAAGATTCCAGTAGCACTGTTCCACACTTTATTTAATATTTACCTTCATCCCCACTTCGTTTGGTGTGGCCTGTCATTCATAGAAGATTGTCAGGGATTCTTTTTTCTCTCACTGAGCACCTTAACTGACACATTTGTAGCTTTGGCTCACATCCACTATGGTTTCACAGAATGGGAAAATCAAATAGCCCCCAAAGATTGCCAGTTTATATTAACGCAGTGGTATTTGGGAATATATATAAAAATTCAAACTGAGCCCCCCTCCTCCTTTTTAAACAACTGGCATGTAATGATATATTATCTTGGTTTTCTATTTGGACTCCCAGTTTTTGATTTATGATAATCTTATTCTGAAATACCTATTTCTCAGCCATCCTTTGGGCAATACTTTAAAGTTACTGAGTGCATAGAGAGTGGTTTATAACCTTCATAATGTTGAGAGAAACCACTTTCTTTTTTGAGACATACCCTTCCACACCAACATCTCAGAGCAAATATATATATATATACACACTGTTAGTAATGTTCACACAAGAGTTTTTAGTATGAACCCAGCATGAATTTGAGGCTGAGCTGTGCAGTAATTTGTCAGATTTTATGAGGTAAATAGGTTACAGAAATAGAGGCACATTACAGACATAATGCTTCCTCTAGGAGTCACTTCATTCTGGTTATCAGTGTGTTTAGACTCGAAAGAATTCTTTAAATTAAATGAAAGCCTTTCTTGGGAACTGATTCAAGTTAAGAGAGAAGCAACAGAAAAAGCATTTTAATTTTTAGGCTTTTCTTTCCCTTGGTATTTCTTCACGTCCCATCCCACAACCATCTATTGAATGGTGAGTGCATTAGAAACCACAATATTTTCCAGCGTTGTTTCAATCAGACCATATCTTGTGTTTTCTGTAATAAACCAAATAACGAATCTGAACTCCACATGCCACGTTAAAGATAGTTTACATGCGAAATTTACTAAATGTAGAATGTAAATGTCTTAACACAATAACTAAGAAAATGCCGTGAAGGCTATATTAACCAGTTTGATGAAAATACTTCAAATTGTATATAAAACCAGCACATTGTACCCCATGATTGCATTGAAGTACACAGCTATGATTTCATTAAAGAAAGAAAGAAAGAAAAGTAACCTGGTATTACTATTTTGAAAGATACAACATAAGCACCCACAGGTACGGCCTGAGACAGACAGACTCGACTTTGACTTTCGTGCCCAGACTTTTTAAACCTTATCAAATGCTTTAAAATAGCTTTCATGAGAGAAAATATTTCCCATTGAACTTATGAAACACATCTTTCCCCTGATAGACATAGATAAAGATATTTAATTCAAACAGACTTTTGTAGGAAAAAAATATTTAATTCAAACAGGCTTTTCTTAACCTCTAAGTCCTTATAGAAATAATCCCCTCATAATGTACAGTTTTAAGTTACCACATAAGAAATTCTATTTTTAACCTCTTATATTATTTTGGATTCAGATAATTTCTTCTTTGATTACGAAATCAAATGAATACTAAAAATTTAAACAAGCAATAATGGAAAATATAGTCCTCTAAAAGTTTTGAAATTATTTTTTCTAGAAATAGATACAAATTGTTTAGCAGGGAGGACAATTGTAGTTTAATAAGTAAATATTATTTTCTAGAGTTAAAATAATAGCTATCTATATACACAATCATCATTTGAGTTTTAAATAAGGCAGAGGGACTAAGGCATTTTTCCTTTTAAACTGTTTTGGGGTGATATTTAAAGAAATAAAATGTATATTTTCTGTACACATCAGGGTTATTTTCTGTGGCTGTCACTTGGCTCAGAACTTGCCTTAAAAACTGGCAGAACAATTGAGAATATACAGTGAATTTTAGAGGTTCCAAGAGAAATAAAAATAGAAATATCTACATCTAACATTTATTTAGCACTCATAGCCAATTACCCATTTTCATTTTACTTTTATAGAGATGAGGGTCTTACTGTGTTGCCCAGGCTGCTTTCAAATTCCTGGGCTCAAGCAGTCCTTCTAGGAGCTGAAACTATAGGTGGAACACCTGGGAATAACCAATTATTGAGGTTTTCAGTGTGATGCTGGATAGAGGATAAAATTAAGACTCCTCATTCTCGTTGACAACGTTTCTGTATTGTTAAGGTTTTTTTCCCACAAATAACAACTGTGTTCGTTTAGCCAAATCATGTTTTCCTGTATTAAAAAAGTACACACAAATTAAAAATGTAACTATGCCTATTCCAACTAGTAAATGATTAAAAAATCTAGCCTCTTCACTTTCAGGGTCGGATTTTACATTCATTTTTCTTTTAATTGTTGGAAGCACAGCCTCCTTGTGGTCCAGATGTGCCATGTACCTTATTAAATGGTAGAACAGCTGGCACTGCCTCCTTTAGGATTAAAAGCGTGCAGCTTTGAGACCCCAGTCTCCTGTCCCCTCATCTGTTAAAATCCACCTGCCGGATGGAGACAGTCGGCTGCCAGATGCCTATTTTTATGTAGTACATAAGCGATGTCCTCAAAAAGTGACTAATAGGTTACTTTGTCAGAAAGGTCCTCATTCTCTTTTCCTTTACCTGTTTCATTAACATTTTTTCCATTCTCTACATCTAGCCTTGCTCACATTGTCAAAAATTCCATCACTCCCCTTTTAACGTCTGTATACTCTCACGTCTTTCATTATGTTTTTCTCATTCCCTACATTCTTCCTTGACTTCTTTTCAATCATATAATTGAAAACTCTAATACATTTTTCACAGAAATACAAGGAATATAAGAAGCACAAACATCAAATGTAAGCTGGGGGAGTTTTTCTCTCATCTAAGAAATGTTAATTTACCATAATTAAAGAAAAATACCATTAAGCCATTTCAGATTCTCTTTCTTGATCTCTAAAGCAGAAGCAATTCAATCAGTATTTGGAAATTAGTGACTGGCTTATTGATTATGTGGTCGTATTTCCTAATAATGTTCGAAGTTCAAGTTCAGAGTGCCCGTTTATTCTCTCAGCAATCGTTCCATGTATGGGTCACCCACAATGGCACAACGGATGTGACAGTGAAGAAGACAACATAGGTCCTGTCCCTGTGGGCTTACAATCTAGGGAAAACAGGGCAATAATCAAAGAATTACAAATGTAATCATATGACAGAAAGGAAAATGCCACATTGTAGGAAAGCATAGAAAGATCAAGAAGCCACATTTGCCTCGAGAATCTTTCCCTGATGGCCACATGGACAAAACTATGCACCAGCCTGAAACCAGTACCAGTATAAAGCATGAAATAATCTTGTCCTACACCTAAGCAGATCAATTAGCAGACCATAATGTGTATGACATTCAGAAACCAGCAAGATATCAAACCAATTTCCAACCTTTTCTATTTTAAAGATTATCTATATTGTCTGTTTTTTGTTGTTGTTAAGGCAGTAAAATGTATTGTTTAACTGTTATACAAGAGATACTTTTCTTAGCTTATAAAGCAATGGAACGGAATAGGATGTGTAAAGATATGTTCAAGAGTTACGTAAGAGAGTGAGTTTGCACAGGGCAGAGTTTATGCAAGACGAACCCAGGTGAGCCCCAGGCAGAGCAAGGCAGGCATTATTTCGAGTAAAAGGAGTTTCTGCATGGGCACTGCTTTGTAAGTGCTTTTAGATACAGCAGATTTGGATAATTGATCTATCTTTATTTATTTATTTTTGTTTTTAGGTTTTTGGCCAAGGCTGGATTTGAACCCGCCACCTCTGGCATATGGGGCCGGCGCCCTACTCCTTTGAGCCACAGGCGCCGCCCATAATTGATCCATCTTTTGATCCCTAATGCTCATTTTGTGGTTTGTCATCATCACCTGTGTTTCCCAGGTGTAAAAATATATGTAAGCTGGTTTTATATTAGTGCCTTTTCTAGGGGGAGGAGGAGTTGAGGTACCTGCAGCCTATTCTACAGGGAGAAGTATGCAAGTTTGGGGGAAGTTGCTGCTGTATAACAATTTGTCTGTTATTACATCTCATCAGTTCAGATCAACTTTCCATTGCACTGAGCATGGGAAGTTTCCAACAAACAATTCCAAAAGAATTGTCTCCCAGATCTTTTGAGAGGTCAAGCGTTGCTGTTGTGTATTCGTTATACTGAAGAAACGTAAGTTGTTAATGCTGTGTTTCATTAGCCTTCGGCTTCTTTGACATCATTGATGTGCTTTCATGATTTCTGGGCAGCCAAACTCCTTCCTTCACTGTTGCTCGGTTGGCCACGTCATCATACTTTCCTTCATTCAGCACGTGGTTTTGAGAACTGTGTATTCATTGCGTTAAGTGCTGTGCCAAAGGGACTTCAAAGGGCCCCTCACGTGGACATCGCCTACTTGTAGACATGTTTGACAAAGAAGTTAGGTAACCGCAAGCAAGTGCACTAATTATATCGGTCAGTTCAAAAAGATGAACTCAGGTTCAATCACCAAGATCACTGTGAGTTGGAACTGTTAAAAACAAAAGTTGAATTTGAGGGAATCTCAAGCTGATTCTTGAAGGATGGGTGAGACCTAACTGGATTGAAAAAAAGCGAAAGGGAAGTCCACGGAGGGAGAAAGATTTGCAGTGAGACAGCTCGATACCTCCAGGATCCAGGGACATCAGTAGGTCTGGGGTATATTACCTGAAATATGGTGGACTTTAACAGAATAATGAATAAATGCATGTTTATAAACAGGAACTTGAGGCAAGTTTACACAGAGAAATGGTTGACAGTAATATTTCAACTGAAGATTTTATAAACAGCAGTGTTGACAGAGAACTATATGATAATGAAAAGGCCTGCAGAGGTCATTTCGCACCTGAACTGAAGCAACCAGTTTTCCTCTGCCATCAGTTTTATTTGGTCTGTCAAGGCCTTTGAGGAAATGGGAAAATCAAATTATTTATCTAGTGAATATAAATATTAGGATAACATGTGTGAATTAAAAAATGTTGATCAGGCAATTGTGCTTTAAAAGCATATTTCTGATTATTCAGAAGTCACAGGTTAATCAAGTTCAGAAAAATAATAAATTGGGTAATTATGCAGGTTAAATCATATCATCCGTCTCTCATAGTCACACTAATGTATCACTTTTACCTCTGAAAGTAATTTGTGGACTCTTTCAAATTTCTTCACCTCCAACCTCCAACTACCAGTCTGAGATTGCTGATGAAATCTGTGTCCTAAATCTTCATTTTCTGGAACTGTTTGTGTGATTTAAGCACTTGCTTATTTTTTAAAATGACTTAAGAATCTTCAGCATTCAATTAAAAATCATTATCCCATTAACTCTCAGACCTAAAAACAATTAATAGATTCATGAATCATTATTAAGGCTTGTAGTTTGGGGCACAGTTAAACACACACACACACAGTTGGCTTCTTCTACGTCTAGTTGATAGGCTCTGCTGATTCATTTGTTTCTTTTTTCTTTCTTTTTGCAGTTTTTGGCCCCAGGCTGGGTTTGAACCCACCACCTCCAGCATATGGGGCTGGTGCCCTACTCCTTTGAGCCACAGGCGCCACCCCTGCTGATTCATTTCTCATTGTCCTCACAGTTTGACTCAAATTTCTGGGCTGACTCTCTGTTTTGGGTCTCTGAGGTTGTGAAAATCTTTAGTCCTGGAACAAAGATGACATAGAAAAACATGAAAACATAGAAAGTATTTCTGAATAAAAAGGCACATATATTGTCTGTGGCTCCACTACCATTTTGCAACTCCTATGTCGGAAATGATCAGATATTTCTAAAATTAGAAAGTTGGTAAATCTTTTATTCTTCCTTCACATTTTACATTTGTGTGTTGCAATTGGATCTCAATAAGGGAATCATGGTCACAGCTTCTTTGTTCATAAGTATTATACTGATCTTCCTCACAAGGATTTTCTTTATAGAAAATTTTATACAATACGTGTGTGGAAAGAATGGCTACTGCATGGAAAATTGAATTATGAGTATGGAAAATACAGTAAGGGAAAATGAGGGTGGTGTGTGAAAAGGAGTCAATAGACATAAAAAAAAATTCACTATAATGCTGGATGGCAATGAGCAAAGTATCAGAGAGGAGTCTCTGTTGAGAAATCATGAATATTATTTTAAGAGAACAAAGTCCCATATGGCATTACTGTTTCTGTTGGATCAAGCCCTGCTGTTCTATCCAGTTTTTGTCGTAACGAATGGAAAAAACTTCATTCTGGTCTCCTTTTCTAAAATTCTTACCCTGAATACTTACTGATAAAAGTAAAAAAAAAAAAAAAATTTCTGAGCTAGAGGTCCCTATAGGTTTTTTAATACTATATTTTTTAATATATAATTTTTTATTTTTAAAATCTACAAGTTATATATTTTTAAAATCTATTGAATGTATTTTAAAATGTTTAACATGATGATCAGTTGGCTAATTCCCCTACAAAACTTTAGACACCCAATATGTCCTGGTTTCTCTACTCAGAAGTTCATCTTTCCAATTACTCAGAAGATGCGCTCTACGACAGAAAAACCAGGACGACAATTGTCTGCAATGTGATCAGCAAAATACATAAAAACTGAATGGTTTCTAAATGGGTTCCCCTAGTTCTAAATCGTGTCCTCCTCTGGATATTTATAAGTATCTGTGTCATGTTTTCATTCTTGTGGCCACACTACTTTTTTACTAAACTGACTTTTTCTCATATAAAATCCAAAATGTTATCACAAGGTCAGGATAGAAACTGAATGCAAAAACCTTGAAAATAAGCTTTATTTAAATGTATCTTTTGGCCTTTTTTTTTTACATACTTCTTTTGTTCCCAAACCAAATTCCTAAGGTTTCTGAATCAACGGGATGAAACTGTATAGAGGAGACGCCCTCCTACCATATAAAAAGAAGACATCCTTCTTTTTAAAGACCTTTTCAAATTTTTGTATTGATACATCATAATTGTACTTAAGGAGTACAGTGTGATGTTCTGAAACATATCTATACGATACAGAAATCGAATCAGAGTATTCCGCATAATGTCACCTGTACATCCAGCATTTCTGTGTGGTGAGAACGTTCAAAATCCAGTCTTCTGGCTATTTTGGCTTCTGCGGTGTTGCTAACCACGGTCGCCCTGCTGTGCTGTGTAGAAAGCCGGAGCTTGTCCTTCTTGTGTAACGGTCACTTTGTGCCCGCTGACCACTCTCTACTTACATGACACCAACTTTTTTAGATGCCACGTATGAGTGAGAAATGTAGTATTTCTCTTTCTGTATCTTGCTTATTTCACTGAACATGATGTCTTCAGTTCAATGTTCCTGGAAATGCTGGGATCCCGTGCATTTGAATGGCTGAACAGTGTCCCCTGTGTCTGTGTACCACATTCTTCGTCCACTCATCCCTCCATGGACGTGTAGGCCGATTCCGATCTTGCCTCTTGTGAACAGTACTGTGATAACGTGGGGGTGCAGATATCTCTCTAACCCACTCGCCTCATTTCCTTTGCATATATCCTATATATACCCATATATAGAGGAACTGCTGGATCATGTGGCAGTTTTATTTTTACCATTTTGAGGAACCTTTTTGATTTTACCTTTTTTTTTCACACTTTTTCTTTTTTTTTTTAATAATTTTATTGAATCATAATTATGTACATTGGTGCAATCACAGGGCACGATTCATATATATTCAGAAATATTTTGATTGTACTGTTACAGATATCCTTCATGGCATTTCCTTGATCACTATATAAAGACATTAATACTCTACCTTTAATAAGTTTCGCCAGTACCCTGCTAAGATGCACCGTAGTTGTGTTCCCACTAATTGCCCTCCCTCTACCGAGCCTCCCCCCTCCCCTCCCCTCCCTTTCCCCT